>PJAB01000737.1:0-21428 GCA_002887195.1 Chrysochromulina parva | reverse complement strand
ATCCGTGCATGCACTGGTGTGGGTATGATGGCCTGATGAGGTGGTGCACTCGTCCACGGGGGCAGAACACGTGCCCCGTGTGCCGAACCGTGATCCAGTTTATGCTGGTCACAGAAAACCACCGAATGACGGCGGCGTGACGTCTTGTGACAGAGGCACAGCCTAGGTGTATTCGCATGCCATGTGATTTCGGAGGACCGCCGTCCCGCCCGCGCGCCCGTACTGCGTGTAGAGCCCAAGCATGACCCGAGGGGAGGTACCATCAAGAGAGGAGGACGGTACACGCCCTTAGTGGCAAAGGGATCGGATAAAGCGAGTTATGTGTGATTTCGTACGGCATACTCGGGAATCGTACCACACCCCGGTGTTCATGTACGTACTGGAACTGGTTATTAGCTTCGAAACTTCCACTCTCACAGTCTCATAATAAAGCGCCTTGGCGGTCGACATTGCGCCTGGTGCAATCCAAGCATTGACCGATGAGCAGCGCGCACGCATCCGCCGCGGGGAAGCGAGTGCGCGCCGAGCTGCGTTGCTTTGCGCGGATCTGACCCAGCCGCCAGCTGGGTGGCTCGACGAGAACCGCAGCGCATACGACGCGAGCATCGACAAGTCGACAACCGATGGGATGCTGTGCGACACGCGGCGAGGCGCTCAACGCGTGCGTGCACTCTACGGGGTCGTCGGCGCCGTGCTTCGTCCGGCGGCGAAGGCTGTCATCGTGTCGTGGCGGGCGCCAGAGGACGGGCTCGCCTGGTTGCTCGACGTGGTCCTTGATGGATTGCGCTCGGCAGAGACGCCGCATAGTGAGGTGTTCAGCTGGAGCCTGGACATTCACTCGATTTGCGTGGATGACGAGGAGGCCAGCGCTGATGCGCAAGCAAATGCGCCACCGCCGCCGCACGTCTACCTTCTGAGCAGGCGGCCACGGCGCGTCTCGCGGCGGATTGCGGCCACGAGGAATGTGCCGACTGCAGCGGCTGCTGATGATACCCCTGATGAGCAGCCGACGCTTACTGTACGCCAGCATTGGCACACGGCCTGATCATTCGCGCACTTGAAAGGATACCAACCAAAGTAAGGTTACCTTGACACACGTTTCTTGATACGCGCGCGCTGCGGCTCGGGCACGCCGAACCCGTAAAAACGAAAAACACGACCAATGAGTCAATCCATGAGCCGATGACCAAATTCCCCCACAGGCCGCACCGGAGCTCGCCCTTTCCGCACGAAAATTTCGGTCTGAGCCCTCATTCACACCGACATCATGTCGTGCCGCGTGCGTGCGGTGCAATCCTCGGCGTGCCTGATGAGCGCTCTCGGGCTGCTACCTGCGCGTCCGGACCTAGCCATAGGCGCCGCGCACCAACTGGTGCCATGTAAAATCGGGCTCCGATCTGCAAGCGGGCCCTCAGTTGATCTGGGCGCGCCCGATGGCCTTTTGATGCCCTTGGGTCATCAGGATACTGTCGATGGCTGCCGCTGCCCGATAGAATACGAAGACGAGCTCCAAGATGCGCCTCCGCTCTCTCTCCGGCTCGCGGCTGTGGCGATCGCAATAGATTCACGCAGGCGCGTCCTGCTCACTCGTCGGCCGAGATCCATGAGCACCTTTCCGGGCGCGTGGGTGTTGCCAGGAGGCTCGGTCGATGCCACGGACACGTCACTCGTGTGCACGGCGTTGCGCGAGTTGGAGGAGGAGACTGGCCTTCGCGCGTCTCTCGACGAAGACACGCTGCCGCTGTGCTTCTGGGAGTCATGCTACCCGGTAACCTACGAAGGCTGGCGCGACGCGCGCGCTGTCGGCAAGCGCGTCGCACACTCGCTCATTGCCTTTATCGTGGTGCCCATAAGCGACGAGGTGATTACAGAGTCGACGCTGCGACTTCAACCCGACGAGTGCGACGCGGCGTGTTGGGTTCCGCTTGACGACGTGGCAGGCACGCTCTGCATCCGGGCGGCTGGCGTGCATGACGGAGCTGGTGCGCATGCATCGGGCGCCGAGCCCAAACTTGGCGCGGACGAGGCTGGAGCCGTAGCTGGTCCGCCCAAGAGGCAGCGTACAGGGGAGGACGGAGCGGCGAGCAGCTCATCATACCCTGGCGTGCTCAGCACAGTGGACGGCTTCTTGGAGCCAGGGACAATAAAGGCCGACAGCCTCGCTGGTGTCTACCCGAACGCGTGCGGCGAAGGCGTGGGACGAGGGCACTGCTTTGCGCTGAGGCAGCTGTTGCACATGTCGGATGGCTCATGAGAGCTCGGATCGGCTCTCTCTTTCGAGCTCGACGGTATGCGTCGGCCGTCGCGGCTCAAGAGGGCCTGCTCCTGCAGACTGGGCTACACAGCGTGCGAATGTCTCTCAACGACTCGAATGTATCCCTAGACGTGCAGCTGTATCTTTCGCGGAACGCGAACGCTCGGGCGGGGCGCGGAAGCGGCGCGGAAGCGCGGATGATCGACGATGACCACCTGCGTGGCTTCACTTACTCGTCCGACTCGCGCGCAGGCCGCAGCGCGTCGCGGGGCCGTGGGGTGGGACCGACCGGCGAACTGCGAACTCTGGGCGTGGGCCCCTCCCCCTGCGCTCGGCTGACGCTGACCGAATCCGAAATATCAATCTCCGGGGGGAATACACGATAAACCTCGCGAGGCGGAGACACAATCGGTGAAAACCGTAACCGAACGCCAGCCCGACGATAGTCGTAACGGTAACCATATAATCGAACGCCCGTAATACCGAGGATATATGCCCGACGCGCGACGCTCCCGCGCCTAACCCGCGCCGGTGTACTGGATCCCCCGCCCGGGTAGAGGCAGTAAGACGAGAGTGACGAGAGCGCCAACAGCAACAGCCACAACCAACACCGTGCTCCGCTGCCTCCGTCACCTCCGTGGCCTGAGGTGTCAGACACCCGCATCGTCGCCCTCGCCTTCAAGAGGCCACCAGCACCACACTGCGACAGCTCCACACGGTCACGCCTCCTCCACGCCGGCACGACCGCCTTCAGCGGAGCTCCACGGACCACGCCGGCGGCGCGGGCGCGGGCGCTACGACGCGGCAGTGGCCGGCGTCGTGATGAGCACTTGCATGCAGAGCGGCCCACCGACGGCACGTGCGCCATCTCCAACGCGAACCAACCTGATCTCCCGCTCTCCCGGGAGATACGATCTCATTCGGAGATAGGATCTCATTCTGAGAGGCGCAGCGCTGCGAGCGCATGGCCGCCGAGCACATCATCGCCGTCATCGTCGAGCACCGCCTCCTCGCACTGCCCAAAAATGCCTGTTCCGAGTCCTGCTCCTTTGGCCCCATGCTCCTCCGACGGGTTGCCCGTGGCGCCGATGCGCTTCCCTTCGCGCCAGCGCTGGCCGAGGGCCGCCATCACGTCAGCCTGGCTGGCGCCGGGCATAGCCTGCTTGAGCGCCGCATAGTGGAGCTTGACGAACTGTGCGTACGCATTCGCCGTACGCGGTTTGGATGGGGTCCCGTCCCGCTCGAAGGTGCCGACGAAGGTGAGCCGGCCGCCGCACGCTGCACAGCACTTGCGCTCTACGTCGACGGACTTGGAGTGGCGCGCGAACTCGTTGCCGCAGCCGGTGCACCGGTATCGGAACTTGCCGCCGAAGACGTCGTACGTGTGGCACGTCTTGATGGACATGCCCGGCACGGCGCGTTCGAAGGCGCGCGCCCACAGCTGGAAGGCGGCGCCGTGCGGCGGCTGCTTCTCACCCTCAAGGAGCCATTGGGCAGCGTGGCACATCTCGTGGGCGAGCGTACCTGATGAGGGACGCAATCCGTGACCATCAGGGAGGCACTCAGTGACTCTCAGTGAGGTCATGAGTGGCCATCAGCGAGGCCATCAGTGAGGCACGTGAGAGCGCTCTCGTGAGCGCGCGTACCCCGCAGCCGTGCCTCGCTGTCGAGCACCTTTGAGGAAAGCTCGATCGCCGCCGTGCGCAAGCCGCCAGCGCCGCCCAGTACAGCGCCGCCCTTGCTCCCATCGGCACGCCCACGGAAGGCGCACTGGCCTGCCGTACGGAGCAGCCGAGGGTTCCACGTGATCGGCAGGTCGACCGGTAGAGCGCCCCCGAAGACGGCGGCGTTGTACTCGGCGTATAGCTGAGGAGCGAGCTCATGCAACCGCCGTTGCATCGACGCCTGCGAGCGCGGCGTTGGGGCGCCGCTACCAGCCGGGGTGCCACCACGCGCGGGCGTCCGCACCGGCGGGCGAGAATCGGGCGCGCGGCCACCCTCGTCCTCGTCCACGTCCACGTCCACGTCCTCGTCCTCGTCCACGTCGATGACGACAACGGCTCGGTTCGCCGCCGCAATGGCCCAGCGGCTCTCCGAGTGCGGAGTGCGAGCGGCGCGGCTGCCAGTCTCTCTGTTGAGGGGCTTCTCACCCAGCTTCTCACGCAGCTTCTCACCTTCGCACCGCCCCGAAGGTTTGGTGCTGGTGAGATGCTTGCCTTGCCTCTCTTGCACATCCTCTCCACGCCCCTCTTCGCCGCTGCCCTCCTCGCAGCTGCCCTCTGCGTCCTCATCCTCGTCCTCGTCCTCCTCGTCCTCACTACCCTCTTCATAGTCAGGGTCGTCGTCCTCGTCCGGCACGATGAACCCGTCCAGGTCGGAGCCTTCGTCACTGCCATCGGTGCTCCGTGCGTCGTCCTCGTCATCGCTCTCTCCCCCCGCTAACCGACGCTCGCGACGACCCTGGCGAGGCTCCGCCAGCGAGCGGGGTGCGGGTGCCTTGGCTGACATGGGTGCTACCTTCTCGTCCGGATCCTCCTCCTCGTGGTCCTCATCGTCGCTCAGCTGCAGTTGGCGACGGGAGCCGGGGGTGCGGCGCGCACGATCTTGGCCGAGCACGGCCGCCTCCTCGTCCTCGTCCTCGTCATCGAGCACCACCGCCGCGCGTCGCCTCCACGGCGTCGACGGCGGCGGCGACGGCGGCGGCAGCGGCGGCGGCGGATCGGAGTCTGCTGCGAGCACACCCTCATCATCAGAGTCTGAGAATTCGCCCTTGGGAGCGTAGTCTGCTTGATCGTAATCTGCGTCCTTGGGCGCAGCCGTCGGCCCACGCGGCATCGGCTTGGCACCCGCGTCCGAAAAGATGACCATCTGTTCAGCCTGTCGCGCCACCAACGCCACCACCTCCGCGGACCACCCTTGGGATTCCTCGATTGCATCCGCCGCCTCCTCGTGCATCGCCTCCTCGTCCTCGTCCTCGTCCTCGTCCTCGTCCTCGCCAACGAAAGGCGAATCACTCAGCACGTTGAACACGCGTGACGCCAACGCATCGGTGAACGGTACGACCGCGGTGGCACACGCGTCGAAATGCGACCCATTCTCCTTGTTCTCATCGTCGGATGGCTTACCCTTGCTGATAAGTGGCGGCGGTGGCGGCATGCGGAGCCGGAGGAGCGATGCCTCCGTAGCATCTCCTCTCAGCCGCGCATTCTCATCGTGCAGCCTGCCGACCTCGCCACGAAGACTCATATTATCCGTACGTAGTGCGTCGATGAGCTCGAGCTGCGCGTCCACCTCGCGCGCGCGCTCGCGCAACTGGGCATTCTCGAGCCGTAGCTCGGTGATCGCCCTTATCAGAGCTGGAGGAGAAGTGATAGCGTCCACGGGCTCGGGCGCACGAGCTTGCGTCGCGGAGTTCGAGCGCACGTTGAGCGGCAGCGCCTTTGTGCCGCTGGGTGGAGTTTTGGACGCAACGGAAGGCTGCGCCGAGGCCGCTAGGATTCCTATTGGCACCATCTTCAAAGCGAGGGCGCGAGTTCGGTTGTGAAATCGTGAACTGGCTGTTAAACTTTCGGCCGCATAGGATTAAATAGGGCTTCTGAATTGGCTGTTAACATGCGGAGGTAGGTAGAGAGAGGTAGGGCACATCAGTATTAGGTGTTGAGGAGCGGCGTGGGCCTCCAGGCTCTATACTCCAGTAGGTGTGAATTTGAAGTGTGAGCATCCAATCGACTCGACCACGTCCTCCCGTTCGTCCGCTGACTAGCGGATTTGCGCCTTGTCGGTGTGAATACATTCACCCTATGAATCTTGATGCCGTGCTGAAGAGCACGCTCTCGACCCAAACGTCTGCCGGCGATCAAGTGCATCTCCGTTACACATCAACTCTACAAAGTATCAAAGTAGTCGTCTTTCTCAGTGATCACTGTGGATTGTGCAACACACGAGTGCAAAGCTGCAAACAAAGAATGAAACAACGCTCTCGCTCTCGGATTCTGTTTGCACAATCCCCCCGCTCGTTCGCCATCCATCGAGCTCGCGCACGCCATTCCATCCAAAGATCCAAACCCAACGAGCAACGTACAGAATACGTGCAGAACACGCCAGTCATCACCAACGCCGGCCGATGTATTCTTAGAGCCCGAGCTCCATCCACGCTTAGCCCCGCCCACGCTTCCTGCCACGCACGGGTTGCCCACGCACGATGTGTGGTTTTGGGGTACCCTTTGAGGAAGAGAAACGCCTTCATCCAGTTCGTGGGGCTTCTAAGGGGGGGAGAAGCGTGGATGCTTCGATGGTCGTGCCGCTTCGCCATCCTCGTCCTCCTTGTCACGCTCTCCAGACGTCTGCTTCGTGTCACCATCAGCCTCGCTGCTCTCGTCCTTGTCGCTGCTTGGATCCTCTGCCGCGAGCATTCTGCGGTAGCTGATCATCTCAAAGCCCCCTCCCTCGTCCTCAAAGAGGTCAAGGACACAGTCCTCATCGAAGTCAAGGAGTGCGCACACTTTCTCATCCTCATCGGCGCTCGCCAGCTGCTCTGCACGGGTGGCTGCTTCCGCTGCAGCGAGGGCCGAGAGCTTCTCCGGATTGTACATGCGCTCGATGTACGCCTTGGCTGGCTGGAAGCGGCCGGCGTCGGTGAAAGCCCAGAAGTTGGTCTTGAGGGGTATGTCTCGGCGCGCGTCGCCGAGCCGCACGGCCACGTCGCACCGAAAGCTCTCGCGGATGAATCCATACGTATTGGTATGGGGCCCACTGGTCCTGATGCCATAGCCGTCATTCTCGCCGGCCCATTCCTCATCGTCGTAGTCATCTTGAGGACGGCAGGGCGCCACAAAGTTCGGATCGACGCCGCGACCGAGCTTGCCAGCAAGTTTGCTCGCGATGGTGTCCGCCTCGATGGGCCAGAGGCGACCCTCGATCTTCTCGACGTAATCAGCTTCTATGGATCCGGGGCAAGGCACGTAGGCACGTGAGAAGAGCACCTGTGCTTCCATATCAAAAAGCGAGGAGAGGCTGCCCTTGAGGTTGTCCCAGTGGTCGATTTCGCGGCTTTTGAGCATCCTCTGATCTTGCTCATCCTTCTCCTTCGGCGTGAGCTCACGAATCGTGGTGATCCACGGACCAGTCCCCTCCGCTTGTGAGTACTTCACCTCGGGCTCATGGGAGGGCAGGCCAAAGGCGGCGCGGCGCACGCCAGGCACGGCACACTCGAAGCCCTTGGCGATGTACTTGCTGATGCGAGCGACACTCGCGGGGCTCCAGTACATCGTGTCCACGTAGAACGCGCTGCGGCGCACCGCCTCAACAAACGAGGGAAGCGCCTCCACCACGAGCGTCGGCGTCGCTGCCTTGGCGTCGATGCGCGCGAGAACCTGGGGCAAGGCACATCGAGCCACATCTCAATGGAGAAGGCAGTGTGGAGAAGGCGCAGCGCCAAAGTTGGCAGGTCAATTCAGTGGAGACGCGGTGGGTGCCTTCTCTCGGCGGCATGAGCACCTTGCACGGCTGGAGGTCAAAGTACTCGACAATCTGCGAGCGAGCACGGTGCAGGCCGAGGATGATCTGGAAGGGGCGATCGGTTAGCCACGCGTCCTTGTTCGCCGCCGCATTGCCGAGTTGTGGGAAGCTCTGCTTTTCCTTGCTCACCTTCTTCGCGTCCTTCTTGGTGTACGTGATGGCCGCGTTGCTACGGCTGACGTCGTACACGCCCACGTAGCGCTCGCTCTGCATGAGCTCGTCGATCTGGCGGAGCACGGCGGCAGACCCGTCATGGTCAAGGCCGTACAGGAAGATGTCAACGTCGGAGCCATGTTCGATGAAGCGTGCGACGCCGCCGAGCACTGCGCCACCGGCCGCGGCGGCGCACGTCGCGTGCTGCGTCAGGATCTCGATCACCGCCGGCGGCATCTGCTTGAGCGTCGTCTCGGCGGGATCGTCCTCGAAGACCTTGCAGCCCGTAAAGGTCTTGGCGTCGAGCTTGTGCGGAAGCGCCTTGAAGAGCCATGCCTCGCCCTCCTTGGCCATCGGGCTATAGCCCGTCACTTGTGCCAGCTCGTCGTCTATGAGGACCAGGGCTCGGTCCGAGGATGCCGGGGATGTGCCGAGCATCAGCTTCTGCTCATCTCGGTGGAGGGCCCACCAGAGGGGAGAAAGTTTGTACAAGTCGGCCACTGCCAGAACGAGATCTCGAATACGCGCCGCTTGGCGCAAAGGGGATCTGTCAGCGCTCACGACTGCGCTCTACTGGGATGGGGGAGGCGCGGCGTTGGAACCCTGATCTCGCACCGTACGCTGCGCGCTCAAGCAGCGGGTTAATCTTGCGGGCCGGGCAGCCCAGCACGTCAACGGTCGCTTCGACGAGGGCGAGAAGTGTGGCGCTCGGCTCGCGCTTCTGCGTCAGCTCCCCTTTCTCGAAGAGGGAGAATATTTCTTCGAGCTCCGCGCGTTTGCACGGCATCCCAAGCGTCGGAACCCCATGGCCCTGCTCGTCAGCCGCGTCGCGGCTGCCTTTGAGAGCCCACCGGCCTGAGAGGAGTGAGCCGCAGTAGTCAAAGGAGCGCAGGAGCTGGAACCTAGCGCCCGAGATGTGCCAGCCGCTCTCGTGGCCCTCGGCGTCCGCGTCTTCGAACGTGAAATGGCCTCCTCGACACACTCGGGGTCAAAGGACGAGACGTCTGCCACTGCGGAGCTCGAATCCACGGCGGCGGCGGCGCCGCCGGTGCAGCCGGCCGACACGTGTTTCGAGATGGGAGCGCTCTTGCCGTCCGCGCACTTGGTGTGCGGGCGTGCAATGCTCGTGAGAAGGCTATCAGGGATGTGCGTGAGGGGCGCCGCCCACAGCGCACGAATCCACTCCTTGTCCGTGCTGGGCGCCACGAGAACTGCGCGGGCGTCACGAAAACTCGAGAAGAGGGCGTGAGAACAAAGTGAGAACAGTCGGGACGACGATGCGGCAGGGCGGCAGGGCAAGAGACATCCAATGGGGAGGTGCTCTCGGGGTGCCCTGGGAGGGAGGCTTGGGGTGGCGCTGCGCACTGATGCCGCCGGTGCCCGTACTGGTGATACTCTTGAAGTCGACATTCGTCATGACCTGCGCGCCGCCGCTGCAGTCGTAGTAGCCGCCAGTATCCGCGAGCGCGCTGCGCTTGAAGTAGAAGTGCATGCCCTTTTTTGTCTGGGCACACGGCGCGTCCCGCAGCGAAGGAAAGCGCGCCTCAAGATCGGCGGCCGCCTCGGGGCTATCGCAGTCAACGACGCAAAGATCGTGCAGGATGATCGCATAATCGAATGCCCTTTCGCTCGCGATCGCTCGGTGAAAATCATCCCACGTCCAGCCCGGTTTGTATGGATAAAACGGTCGCTTGTCACCGACGCCGCATGGGGTGAGCACGTCGTGTGGGTGCGTGGCGCGCAGAAAGCCAGTCAGGAGCGTGAGCTGCATATCACAACTCGGCGACGGCGCAGGGGTGCTGCGGTCAACGTGGCCGTCCGTGGGTAGGCGAAGCGGTTCGCGCGTGGGAGAGGTCGGTGGCACGCTCGTTGTTCCTTGCATGTGCGCTACGGAAGCGGCCACGTGCGATGTGTTCGATGAGATGAGTTCCTCTCACACACGGCAGAGAGGCCGCGAAGTTCCGTTCTTGAAGTTTCAGCACTTGCATGCACACTCGTGTGCTCAAATCTGGACAGCTCCCACTGCAGCTCCACTACAGACTTCGGTCAACAGAAGTCCTGTTCTAGAGTGCTCGGAGAGGGGGAAATTCCTACACCGCTCTTTCAACATCCGATCACCATCACTCGCCGCCCTCGACGCCCTCGACGGCGCTCGCCGTCCGCCGCTCACCGGTGGAGACGGACACAGCCGCTTCGGAGTTCATCGGAGTCCAGACCAAGCGCTGTCCAGGGAGGTCTAAGGGAGGTCCACCCACGGCCCGCGGCAAAATTGTGATCGCCACATGGAGCGGGTGGGGATCGCCCCCGCCATCCAGTAAATCCATCCAGCCCTTATCCAGCTTCGTACTCGGATCGATGGTGGTGCACTCCGCACTCAAGAGACCACTCCGAGCGCCACTCGATCCATCACGCGCTCGTTGGCCGCAAAAAAGTCGGCCGGGCGACGCATGGTGAAGTCGTAGCTCAGGAAGGCGTCGACGAGAGAGCTGATGACTTTCTCATGCTCCTCGACCGCCTCGCTGCCCACGTCGATGCGCTCGACCGGCCGCCCCTCGACGCGGCACTTGGACACGTGGCGCGCGCGTGCGATGACGGTCTCGGGTACGTCAGCCGCGGCGGCGCAGTGCCGGCCAAACGAGTCGGTGCACACGCCGCGGATCGCACGGTACAGAAACACGACCTCATCGTCGAGGACTGCGGTGAGCGGCCGCGGGGGGCGCGCCAGGCTGACACCGTCCGCCGCCGCATTGAGCCTCTCGCTGACGCCGCCGCCGCCGCCGCCGCCGCCGACCCCGCTCCCTCCGCCATTGCCACTACCTCCAACGCCGCCAACGCCGCCAACGCCGCCAACGCCGCCAATGCCGCCGTCCTCATCGACGATGGTCAGGCCGCTCGGCTCGCCGCTGGCCCCCGTGGGCGCCCGTGGGTCGCGCACCATGACCTGCATCGTCCAGAGGGCGAGGCCACGCGTCTCACGGAAGCCGGGGACCTGTAGCAGCTCGGTGTAGTGCGTGCATGCGAGCACACGCGGGCAGTGGCGGCCGCGGGCGAGCAGGTCCGTGAGCGACGCATACAGCAGTGAGATGCCGTCCTGCGCGTTGGTGCCCTTGCCAAACTCATCGATCAGGCAGAGCGAGCGGCGCGTCGCGTGCTTGAAGAGATGAGCCATCTGCGAGAGGTCGAGCAGGAACGCGGACTGGTGCACAGCAGCGCTCTCCTTGGAGTGAATGCGCGTGTAGATCCCGTCGGTGAGGGAGATTGTTGCCGACTCTGCAGGCACAAAGCTCCCGATGTGCGCGAGGAACACGACCAGCGCGACCGTGCGCAGGAAGACCGTCTTGCCGCTTGCATTCGGCCCCGTGATGAGCATCAGCCGCTCGCGCGCGTCGCCCAGCTCGCAGTCGTTGGGCACCACCGCGCCGCCGCCGCCACCGCCGCCGCCGCCGCCGCCTCCGGGGCTGAGCGCCGCGAGCAGCGGGTGCCACGCGCCACGAAGCATGATTGCTTTGCCCGCGACCTCGACGTCGCCGTCGGCGCCCTCGACGTCGACGATGGTAGGCTTGACGAGCTGCAGCTCGCGCGCGACGGTCGCGAGGGCAAGGAGGCAATCGAGCTCCGCGAGTGCGGACTGTGCGGCACGTAACAGCGGTAGCCATTGCATCATCTGCTCCTCGAGATGACGAACCACTTGCGCCTCGACGTCCTTGACGCGAGAGCTTATGTCGCCGTACCGCTCATCGAGCGCCTCGCACGCCTCACACTTGCAGTACCAGTCCGAACCGCGCACGCCGCCCACGCCGGCGCCACTGCTGCCGCCTCGTGCTCCGTCACCGGCCGCCTCCTCGGCGTCCGCCGCGTCGTCGAAGAGGAATGAGAGCCCCGCGTGCTCACGGTAGTCGCGATCGATCGCCTCGGCTTCGGCGGCGTCCATCGCAGGCAGCGGCAGCCGCAGCAGAAACCCGAGCTGCGCCACGTAGACGAGGTAGAGCTCCCCCGAGGGGGGAAGGCGACCGATGCGCGCGAGTCGTCCGCGCTCCTCGGCGGCGACCGCATCGAGCACTGGCGTGATCTCCGCGTACTCCTCGCGCAGCTTGTCGAGCAGCGCTTCGACGCCCTCGCGCACCACGATGTGGGAGCCGCCCACCATGGCCTTTGAGCGCGCGGCGCCCGACGCCTCGAAATCGATGACGGAGGCGATCGTGTTGCTCACCATGTACAACTCTCGGTCGATGGCCGCGAGCGCGCGCCGCACGAACGGGAGCGTCTGCGGCACCTCGGCAGCCAGCAGCATCTCGGCCACCTTGACGGCGTATGAGGCGGTCGCGAGCGTGGCCGTGTAGTCGGAGAGCAGCAGCCCGCCTCGCGAGAGAGAACTCTCGATCTTGGAGATGTCCTTCATCTTGCCCACGAGCCCGTGCAGCTGTGCATGCAGCTGCGCATTCGGCGCCGCCGTCAGGAACTCGAGCGCATCGTGCCGCTCTCGCAGCGTATCGAGGTCCTGCGTCGGGCGCGCGAACCAGCCACGCAGCAGCTTCTCCCCGAAGCGCGTCTTGGTCTTGTTGAAGATGGACCATAGCGAGAGACCGTCCTTACCACGCCCGCCGTGCGCCGAAGGGTGCCGCTCGTCAGCGAAGATGTGCAACGAGAGGAACGTCTCTGGAGACATGTACAGCTGCGACTCAAGCGCGTACCGCTGCAGCCCGAGCACCGCGAGCGGCGCCGCACCCACGTCCGCGCGTTGCTGGTAGGCGAGAAGGCCGCAGATGGCGCGGCGTGCCTGCTCGTGCTCGCGCGGGCACACGTGCTCGAGGTACATCTGCACCTCGCGCTCGCTCGTACCCTTGGGTAGCTCGCTCAGCGCACGGAGCAGGCTCAGCCGCTTGGCGCACGCGTCCGCATGGAAGTCGCGGTTCTTCATGCGCACAACGTGCGGGCCGCCTGCCGAGCCGCCCGAGCCGCCCTCGCCGATTGCAGCGCCTTGCAGCTCCTCCTCGTCGGCCGCGAGCGCGATGCCGGGCACCACGAGGCTCGAGAGACCGAGGGCATGGAGCCAGCCCTGCTCGGAGCTCGACGGGCAGACGATCACGTCGGGCTTCAAGGTGTACTTGCACGCCTGGAGCATGCGGTACTCGGGCGCGGTGTCGCTCACCTCGCCGAAGCGTAGCACCGCCTCGGCAAGGAAGGCGAAACCAAGAACCTGGCCCTTCCAGACCATGCTCACGACCACCTCTGGCGCGTCCGCGGGCACGTCGTCAACGCCCATGTCCACGACTGGAACCGGCGCATCAGCACCCCCATTAGTGGCAAATTCGTAGTTGCCGGCTAACGGCGCCTCCTCGTCGAATCCGTCGTTCGCGCGATCCTGGAAGTGCTCCATCGATGTGCCGAGGGCTCGTGAGTCGTTAGCGCGATGAGACTACGTCTACGACGAGACGGGGTCGCGGAGTCGGGAGCCGGGACGACGGACGAGGTCCTTGCCAGTGAGGGCAGAGTCGTGTCTCTTCAGTTCTCTCGACACCTGGAATGCATGCTGCACCGGAGTGAGTGATTTAAAGTTGGACTGAATCCATTACAGTTGCACGATAACCCAGTGGAATCCGATCACTGACGACGAGTGAGGTGTCGACGAGAGTTCCTACAGAACTGTAACAACTAAACCGCCGCGCGAGACTGCTCGTACGCTTTCCCCTGGACCGCCTCGCGCTCAGAAGCAGATCTGGCTCTCCTTGGAGTAGCCGAGCTTGTCGAGGTTCTGTTGGCACGCAAATTTGACCATGGGCGGCGGGCCGCACATGAGGACGAGGGTGTCCTCGGAGGGGGCAGGCAGGTTCTCCTTGATCATCGTGTCGGTGATGAAGCCAGACGAGTACTTCCAGACGGCCGGCGGCCGATCGAGCGTGTAGTGGAGCTTCAGGCGGCCCGGGTGCTTGGCCGCGAGATTCTCGAGCATGTCGCGCACAAGGATGTCGCCCTCGGTCTGGTTGGCATACAGCAGCGACATGACCGTCGTGTCGTTCGGGTCCTTGAGGATCGCGGCCATCACCTGCAGCATGGGCGTGATGCCCGTGCCACCCGCCATCATGCCGAGCTGCTTGCACTTGTGCTGCTTGGTTCCGCTCTTGAACACGCCATTTCCCAAGTACTCGTGCGTGCCAATCGGGCCCATGATGTCGATCGTATCGCCCACCTTGAGCGTGTCCATGTACTGCGACATCTTGCCGCCGTCGGGAAAGCGCTCGATGATGCCGCCTTTGTACACCTTGATCACGAGGTCCACGTACCCGATCTCGTCGTCCGACGTCGTTGGCGTGTACTTGCGCTCAATCTCAGGCTCACCATTCTCCTTGTCCTCTTGGTTATTCCACTGGCCAGCCACTTTGCCCTTGCAGTTGGGCGCAAAGAGCTTGAAATGCTTGCCAACGGGCAGGCCAAGAACCGGCGTCGCCTTAGGCAGTTTGAACCGGAAGCGCACGACATCATGCGACAGGTTCTCGCGCGACCCAAGCGTGAGGGTCTGCCGCTGTTTGTTGAGGAACTTGGCCTTGCTAGGGCCGGAGAAGGCGCGGAAGAGGAGGATTAGGGTGCTAAGAACGACGAGACCCACAGCAACCATCACCGTAGGGTCCGTCATGGCGTAGCCCGCCGGTGGCGATGGCATCGACGGAGGCATTTTCCCCATCTTGAGTTGAGATGCGATAATCTGCAGTTGCAGATCGATTTTTCAAGCGTTTTTCTGTGCCCGACGCTCCAAATCACCGGGTGGAGCCTGTCAGGGATGTCTGAATGACAGAAAACCCAATCTCGGCGGCTCTGCGCCGAAAGGGCGTATCCACCTGGGTTTTCGCTTTTTGGGCAGAGTTTTGATATGCTCGACTCTGCACCGACTGAGCGCCCGAGTCGCCGGCGCCGCTGCCGAGAATGCCGCCCTCTATGGTAGGCAGCCCTTTGCCAGTGAAGCAAATGCCGAAGGAGCAGGCTACCGGCAACCCTCTTGCCGGCCCTAAATTCGTCGCGCAAAAGGGGCCTGGCGCGGTCATGTCGCACATGACTGCGGCCCGCACGGGCACGACCTTTGACATGGCCGACCTGATCACGGCCGGCCACGCCTTTAAGGTTCCGAAGAAGCTGCTGCCGTCGACAGACCAGAAAATGAAGATCCTCGGCCAAACGGAGAATACCATGCCCGGCGACCTGATGGGACTCACGGCCATCAACCCGGCGATGAGTCGCATCAAGAAGGTCATCGTCGATCGCAACCTCGACCTGCTCAACCTGATGGACGATTTCATCAAGCGTCCACGCGGCTCGAAGATGCCCGTGCGCAACCGCGCCTTCATGAATGTCTCCGACTTCCGGCGCGCGCTCTGCTATGCGATGGGCGACCAGTGGACAGGCCTGGCGATGTCGACAAAGGAATTTGAGGATCTCTACGCGCCGTACATCCGCAAGGACGCGGCGGATCACCAGTTCCGGTACGGCGACCCGACCGCCCCGGGCGGCCAGCCCGAGCCTCTCATCATGTGGCAGCAGTTTGCGCGCGACGTGCAGCGGATGGCCGACGGCTCCGGCTTGAATGAGATGCAGCAGGCGCTCTTCGACGCGGAGCAGGAGCTCGCGGACCGGAGCAACAAGGCGGCCAGGGCGGCGGAGGCGATGCGTGACGCGGACGCGACCTGGGGCGACGCCAAGGCTAGGATGGAGGCGCGGCAGGCGCAGGCGGAGGCGGCGGAGAAGATTCCATTTGGCAAGCGCGGCAGCACGCTCGGAAAGGTCGAGAGGGCGAAGAAGGTCATCTTCAACTCGCTGTGCGGGCCGGGCGGCAAGTACGACACCGTGCGGGAGGCGCTCAAAGATCTCGACGCCACGAGCGACGGGACGCTCGAGCGCGACGAGATCAAGCTCTACCTGCGCGAGAACTACATTCTGCAGTACGTGGATTTTTACACGGGGATCACGCGCGGCGTCATCGACGAGGCGACGGTGGATACGCTGATGGACATCGTCGACGCAAACAACGACGGCAGGGTCAACTACGAGGAGTTCGCCAAGGTGGTCATGGCGGGCGCGAACACGTATTATGACATGGAGGTCGCCCAGCGGGGCGTCGCCATCATCTGAGTGATCCCGGCAGTGCCGCGACGACGCGACCCATGCGGTCCGTTGCCGACCCCCGGGTGTGGCGTGGCGATTCTATCATGGTGGCAGGGCGTCCGTCCTCGATCGCCGGGCGCTTGCCCGTGGCCGTGCGGCTGCTCTGGCGAGCGCCTCTTTGTGTGAGAGTGAATGAGTGTGACACATGGAACGATTATGGAACGAGATCATGCTTCGCTTTGTGAAAGAGACTGTGTGAGCGAGTGACGGTGAACGCGGTTGAACAAAGGTGCCCGCACAGCCGCACTTCCCCCGTTTTCACGAAACTCGGCATCTCGCGGAAATCTCGGCTTTCCCGAAGAAAACCAACTACCACACCAACAATGCTGTACCGCGTCGCTATCGCTTCCGCCATCGTGGCCACCGCCTTCGCGCAGGTCCGTGTCGTCGAGGCCCCCCAGAAGGACCAGGAGTGGGAGGACTACAAGAAGATGTACAAGAAGACGTACGAGTCCCCGGCGGACGAGCGCGAGCGCCAATCCCTCTTCGAGGCCTCCAAGCAGCGCGTCGCCCGCCTCAACGAGGTGAACAAGAAGGCCGGCAACGCGTTCGGCATCAACTGGTTCTCGGACCGGTGCGTAGCCCATCCAAAAGCGCACCGTGCCCTGCCGAAGCTATCCTCGTCGACCATGCCTAGGCCTGTCCCCCCCTTTCAGTACCCCCCCGGCCTTCCCCCCTCCAACCATCCCCACTGCCTTGACTCCGTCCACGCCCTCACCATCGCAGCAAGCCCGACGAGATGAACAAACGTGGCCACGTGAAGCCGGAGGGCTGGACGCCCACCGCGCCCGTCAAGGACTACAAGGCCACTCGCCGCGCCAACCCGCCGGCGGCACTCGACTGGCAGTTCACTAGTGCCGTCACCGCCATCAAGAACCAGGGCCAGTGCGGCAGCTGCTGGGCCTTCTCGGCGACCGAGGCGGTCGAGTCGCAGCTCGTGCTGTCGTCCGGCAACCAGGTGCGCATCGAGCTCGCGCCGCAGCAGACCACCTCGTGCACGCCCTCCCCGGCCCAGGGCTGCAACGGTGGCTTCACCGAGGCGGCGTACGAGTACATGGGCACTGTGACCGGTCTGACCAACTCGTTCAACTACCCGTACATGCAGTCGCTCACGGCGACGTCGGCGACCCAGGCGTGCAACACCGCCAAGGTTGCTGCGATCGACGGCCCGATGATGCAGCTCACGGGCGGCTACGCGGCCGTCTCGGGCTATCACTACGCCACGACCCCCTGCACCTCGGGCGCCTGCGCGAACCAGGACCTGGCCGCTCTGCAGGCGGCCATCGAGACCACGCCGGTCTCCGTCTGCGTCAACGCGGCCTCGTGGAACGACTACACCGGCGGCGTCATGACCTCGGCCGCGTGCGGCTCGATGGCGGCGAAGGCCCAGGACCACTGCGTCATGGCCACCGGCTTCAACACGACCGCGCCTACCCCGTACTGGATCGTGCGCAACTCGTGGTCCTCGACCTGGGGCGAGTACGGCTACATCTACCTCGAGATGGCGGAGAACACCTGCGGCATCGCCGACGACGCCACCATCCCCGAGGTCGCCCTCGACCTGACCGACGCCCAGAAGGCTAAGGTCGCTGCTGGCCGCGAGCGCCTGTACCAGAAGGCCGTCCTTGCGCAGTAAAGCGCCGGCCATCCGACCCCTGGCCCCCGTGGGCACAGTGGCGTTCTCTGCGTGCATCGCCTGGGATGAGCCCTCAAGATGGCATGCCGAGTGTAAACTCTGCCTCGTAGCCTCTGCCTGGGGATCCCGGGCGCGGGAGTGGCGCGAACGGTGAAAGGTTATCGGTCGGGGACGGCTGGCACGCGCGGCGGCGCGGGATCTGATTGAATCTTATAGGCCCCGCCGCCCGCCGCCCACAGCCCAGGGTCCGGGGGTTTGGGGGCGCGTATGGATAGGATCGAACGATCGCCGTTGCTACCATCGCACGGTGCGCGTCGTCCCCGACGCCGGTGTATAGTCTATAGAGTAGACGGTCTGCGTGCACCGTATTACCTGACGTGGACCGGGAATGCTCAGACAGATCCCCCCCTCACGTCTTGCTCTTGGTCTTCGTCCATTGTAACGTTCCTTGGGGGGTTTTCGTCGAAAGCAGCGCGAATACGCGCCGTATTGGGCAGAGTGCGTTCGTTTTCTGACAAGGCAAGTGGAGTCCGGCTTGTGGAAGGGAGCGCGCGGCCATGTCGCTGGACTGGGATGGGTACGTGTCGCACAAGAACGCGTCAGAGGGCTGGATGCGCGCCAAACTCCCATGGACGGCGATGCGCCTGAACAACTCCCAGACCGCGCTCATGAAGGAGCGCGCTGAGGGCTTCGCGGCAAAGTCGGAGAGTGACACCGGGAAAGGTGCAGGCAGTTTCAAGCAAAAGGATCTGGAGCTTTTCCATGCGAGCGCCTATCAGGTCGCATCGTGCTTCAAGGGCTACGACAAAATCACAACCAATCCGAAGCACGGCACGCTGGCACCCTGGAACCCGCCTCAGGAGACCTTCAACCGGCTGCGGCGTGGCTTTTAGTTTTTGTTGGGCACGTGAGCGGGACCTTGGCTTGCCATTAGCAGACTTCGTAGCAACATAAGCATGCCACGTATTATACACTTCTGACGCGTGACAAAGCAAGTTATCGATCGGCAGCGGCGGATTCGCTAGCGGGTTAGATGACGCCACCTTGCCACCGCCGCTGCCACCCTCCCTCGAGCGACAACAGCGTCAGCGTGGCCTTAGGCCTACGTGGCCGAGAGGAGCCCTCCGCCTCCCGTGCTGCCGTTGTGCGAGCTCCAAACCCCGGCCGCGCGCGTGCGCGGAGGATCGGGCGCGTCGCTTGCGCCGTCGCCTGTCAATGGAGCGCCTCCTCCTGCAGCGCCATTCCCTCTCCGGCTGCGCCAGGGTCCGCCTCCATTTGCTGCAGCCTGCGTGCGGGGGCAGATACGATCGGTGAGAAAGCGGAGGGCGCGTCGGCACATGCGCGCGCTGGCACGGCGCAGCACGCCACGCACCGCGGCAGCATCTGCCCGCGAAAGGAGTTGACGTCGATGGCATCGAGGAACGTACATACGAGCGGCGAGAGGGCGAGGGCGGGCGAAGCGAGCAGCGCGCGCAGGTACGAGTCGAGCGCCATCATGCGCTCGGCCAAGTCATCGCACTCCTGGGAGAAGAGAAGCTTTGGCGGCAGCGGCGGCAGGTCAGTCCACTGGAGAACGAGCAACTCATGGAATCGATAGAACTCGGAGTACCGCCGCTTGACTTCCCAGCAGAAGGCGAGTTGGCGCACTTCGATGACGAAGAGCGTGACGATCTTGTCCGTGAGCAGCCCTTCCTCGAGCACGTTGCTCGTCTTGATGATGCGTGCGTTCAGCTTCAGAGCGCCCGCGGCGAGGTGTTCGACCGACTGCGTCTTCAGCTTGTCGAGTGTGCCGTTCTGCAGCACACCGCCGAGCGTGGCGCCGAGCACCGACGAGCCATCGCGCCTCGCGCCTCGCGCCGAGCCCGGGGTGGGCTCCACGGTGATACCCGAGGCGGCCATCTGATCGGCTAACTGCTCGTCTGTGAACTGGTCGACGGAGCTGCCTGCCCTGGAGCCCGTGCCACCGGCCGCCGCCGCCGCCGCCGACGCCTTCGCCTTGCCATTAGTGACGAGGATGCCGGGCGGAGGTGGCGCGTCCGTACCTGCTAGCGTCATCTGCTCCATGGGCTGCCGCGGTTCGCTTGTCGCCATCTTCGCAGCAAAGCGCACTCGGCGGGTGGGTCCGGGCGTGGCACTGCTGCTGCTGCCCGCACCACTCTCGGTGGCCGCCACGGCCGCCTCAGCGTCGTCTTGAGCCTGCATGGCCAGAATGCGATCTACAATCACCTGAAGGTCTCCGCCGATGACGACCGCCGCGGCCAAGTCTTCGGTGGAGGTCTCAGGAAAGATGGTTTGCAATTGTGCGATCACCTGATCACGGGCATTGCGCTCACGCCGCTCGCCGACGCTGGAGAGGTCGGGCCCAGCGATGAACCACGCAGGGGTTGCATCAGGGGAGGGTCCCGGCGGCGTCGTCGGCTTAGCTTCTACCTCGGCCATGAGGTCGGCCGTTTCAAATGGAGACGACGATGATTGAAAAGAGATAAAAGATAGCTGGTGGATCGACACTGACCTTGTGATTCCTAAGGGAACTTGTGGCACTCGCTGTGCCCACAGAGCGCTGTGCTTGCTGACTTGCAGACTGGAGTTTTCCCCTCGATGCTGACATCTCGGTTTACATGGGCAAGCTGGGCCATACACACGCATGCACTTACTTAGCTCGTGCTGCCCATCGGAAATGGCGCTGTTCAAGCGACTGATCTGATGGAAGTGAATCATGAGGATGGCGAAGTTGAGGGCACGTTTACTTTTCAGTCTGCCTCGCACATGCTCTGCTGCGTCTGTGACTGAAGAGATCAAGCAGCACCAGACTGAAGAGACCCATAGCCGAGTTACATGTAGCAGCCGCGCCAGGAGCCAGGCCAGCGGCTGCACCACGGAAGAAGCTGAGGCCCGGAGGATGTCATCGACTTGGACTCGGACTAGACTCGGAAAATGACGCTCTGTCAGCAGCACGGGCACGCCTCCGATCGGTTCGCCGTCAGGGACCTCAAGCTTCATTCAAATAAGAAAATAAGATCTTGTAACTGGCTGTGGGTGTCAACACCACTCAAACATGAACAAGATAGACATTGTTTTAATTCAACCGCCTCTTGCTATGTCGTTGGAATGGAACATCACGTTGCGTATGCGCCTAACCAAGCAAAAAGGTGGCTTTGCAACACCAGCACAGTGCATTGCTACATACCGACCAAGCAATCCAAGATGTCCCGCGTGGGAGTGATATCTAAGTGATATGGGAGTGACTCTGGACATGCTCTCGTCGCACAACACGCACCCAAAGGCCACACGTCTTGAGCCTCTGCTGGATGTTATGCTGGATGAGTGTCATCGTCATATAGATCAGTTACACCAGTTACTTCATGTTGAAGGGTTAGATGATTGTGCGTGTTTCTCCTACTTGTGCATGTACGTGGCGACCCAAGGCGTGGGGAGATACGTGTGGTTTCTAATTAGGTTTCCGGATCACGGTCGATGCACACGGTAGATGTGTCTTAGCTCTTACTTAGCTGTCATTGGACTCATCCACATTGATCTTCATGTGCTTTATCTCGACTTCTATAGCTTGGACACGATTTGTAGTGCCCGGCTTTGTATAATACCGCTCTAACCTCCACCCCCCCCCTCTTTCCCCCCCCTTCCCCCCTTCCAAATTTGGATGTTTACAGTGCATGCCGAGCAGCCGTGATGACTGATGACCATGACAATTTTTCGCAG
>PJAB01000736.1:0-21439 GCA_002887195.1 Chrysochromulina parva | reverse complement strand
GCACCCTGTGGCGTGTCTCCTCCTGGTCTCCTTCCCGTTCGTGCTCCTTCCGTTGTGTCTCACCATCTCCGACGACTCTCACCCCCACTGCTAGCTTAGAGAGCACATTCGATAGGCTTGTTCCGTTAGGTTGTCTGTTGTTTATGCAGTAACTGAACTGAACTTAAGGAAAAGAATAACGCTTCCTAAACGTTGAAACTCAAATCGGGCCCGGCTCGCGGCTCGGCTTTTTGCGGTGCGGGATGGCCCTCTGCCTCTCCCGCCGTTATACCCTGTCTCCCTGTGGGGACCACCCTCGAAGGGACCCTGCGTAGTACGAGACCAACGCTGCTGCGCGACACGCTGACGCTCAAACCGCTGCGGCTCAAAGACTCGCATCGATGATGGCGAATTTGTCACCAACTTTGGCATTGATATTCCGGTTAACAATTTCCAGATAGGTGTTGATGTAATCGCGGCCGCGCGTCCACGCTAGCTTTGCAGCTTTCGAATCGCGAGCAGCAGCTGCCGCCGCAATGTCATCCAGTGCAAAGTAGAGCTCGTTGACGAAATGACGAACGAGCAGGTTCGCGTACGTTGTACCATTGTCATTGTCTGACTGCAGCACCGTGTTGGCGAAGAGACCAAGCGCGCGGCAAGATGAGCGCATCGGCGAAGCTGCCACGCCCGTGCCCTCGCCCTGGGCATTGCTGCCTTGGCCTTTGGTTCCAATGTCGAGGAACGGTTTCAACTCCGCCCACTTGCCCTCCTGGATGAGAGTGCGCAGCTCGCCAGAATACAGGGCAATGCCTTGGGAGACGCGCTCCTGGTACTTCTTATAGCCTGTGTAGCGCCGCTGCACCGGAACAAAGGGCATCTGGTCCGGGTCGATGGGCTTCGCCTTCATGTCGTCCGGTGTCGGGCGCAGCCCGTACTTGAAGTAGAAATCTTCGGAGAAGAGGGCCTTCTCGTTGAATTGGCCGCGCCGCTCGATGTCGAGTCCCTTACCAGCAGCTGTTGCGGCCTCGACCTTCTTTGTCAGCGCGTCGCGCGCCTCAATCTCAGTCATCTGCCTCGTCTGGCCGTTCACAACCACGCTGAATTTGTCGCCAATGGAGCCATCAGCGACCCCAAGGCCGTCGGTGGACCACGCTGGCTGGGTAGGAAAGAAAAGCGGAAGCGGCAGCAAGAATGCGGCACGGCGAGTGACGGCGCCTGCCATGGGTGACACGTTGAGTGCGTTGGCCGCTACCGACAGGCCCATCCACATCGTCAACCGCATGGTCCAGTGGGTCGAGACGTGTGCTCTCGAGAGATGGCCGAGATCGGGAGGGACGTCGCTAGTCGCTCGCGGGCTCGATGCGAGCAGGGTGGGTTCATGTTAAAATACACACAACACGTAAGCAACAGAGCCATGAAGGGAATACAGTACAATACAATACAGGCCTGCCATGAGACACATGCAGACAGAGAGCTGAGAGAAAACCTGATAAAAGAAAGAGCGGCAGGCCCCAGTATGAACTACAACTACGAACTAGGGTGGGTTCACGAGAAAAGCGCAAAAGCGCTTTCGAGAGCGCTCGTGGTGATAAAAAGTCGCATAGCTGTTGGCACGCAACACAAAACGAAAACACACCCACAGAGCACTTCTAGTTCCTTTGAGTGTAGTTACTGAACTGCTCAACTATCGCACGCGCAGGGGATCCAGGCCGATTCCGCGTCATCTAGTCATTCCTTGCCGCGAGTTTGGCGGCCACCGACACGGCCACCTTCTTGACGCGCGTGGGCAGGACACGGCCCACCTTGCTCGCGACCCAGGCCCCCTTGCCTGTGGCCCATTGCACTGCGAGCTTGTTGGTTTCGCCATAGGCCTTCGCCACGGAGCGGAAGCGCAGGCGGTCGGAGCTGCCGGCGGCGGCGGCGGCGAGGTCGGCGGGCGTGGGGATGGCCGAGATGGGCGACGACCACGTAGGCATTCGGCAGCCGTCCACACCGCACTCGAGCGCCTGCTGCGCCATCACCTTCCACTTATCCGCGAGCGACCACTTGATGCCGAGCCTCTTGGCAATCCCCTTGATCAGGATGGTCGCGCGCCCGAGGAGCACGAGCTCCTGTGGGAACGAGTTGATCGCCTTGATCGGCGACGTGTCCGAGAGCTCTGCTGAGCTGAACCCACCCGGCATCGGCGTGTCAGGGTCAGCGAACAGGAGCAGCGCGAGCGCGACAGCCGCCTCGGGCTTCGAGCCGTTGACGAAGGTGACGCCAAAGTTGGACATCTTCTCCTGCGCCGTCTGGATGAGCTTGGGCGAGCCGCCCGTCTCCACCCACTCATTGACGAGCAGGATCGCCTCGGCCAGTTGGAGCCGATACTCGGTGGAGATCTGCTTCACCTGGCCGCAGTCGATGAGGGCGACCTTGGCACCCGGCTGCACGAAGATGTTGCCCGGATGCGGATCGCCATGAATGAAGCCCGCGCCGAGCATCATGCGTCCAAAGGCGACGGTCAGCTGCTCGAGGATGCGACGGCCCGCGATTTGCGATTCTGGTGAGCCTGGCTTGATGCCGCGCTTCTCCATCTCAGCGGAGAGCCGATTGAGAGGAGTCCCTTCGACAAAGTCCATCACGAGCACCCGACGCGAGGCGAGACCCTGCACCGGCAGCGGCACACCCACCGCGGGCGCCACAGGCTTGCCGTCGGCCGTGTGCGAGACCGACGCGTACACCTTGAGCGCCGCCTGTGCCTCTGCCAAAAAGTCGAGCTCACCGTCAAGCGCGCGCTCGAGCTCGCAAAAGACGGTGTAATAGTCGACTGGCAGCGCACTCGCGAGCTTCTTGGAGAACGACTTGAGGTTGGCGATGTCGCCACGCAGCTTTGGTTCGCAGTTGGGCCGCTGGACCTTGACAGCCACCTTGCGACCGTCGCGCAGCGTCGCCGCGTGCACCTGCGCAATTGACGCGGCTCCAAGAGGCTTATCGTCAAAGCTCGCAAAGATGCTCTCGAGCGGCTCGCCCTGCAGCAGCTCACGGCTGATGACTTCCCTCACCACTGAAGCGGGCATGGGGTCAAGGTCGTCTTGGAGCGATTGGAGCCGCGACGTGTACTGCTCAGGGAAGAGGTCCACACGCGTGGAGATGACCTGCCCCGTTTTGACGTAAAATCCCTTGAGCTCCTTGATGGTGTTCTCCAGCCGCTCGCTGCCCCACTCGTGCAGCTCCTGATATTTGGCCTCGAGTTCTTTCTCGGGCAGATCCTTGCCCGTCACCTCGACGGCCTTGTAAGCAGCGAGGATGGGCACCACCTTCGACCAGAAGGTGACGGCGCGCACCACCCTCTGCGGCCCAGTGAGCGGCTTATCATCGAAGGAGGCCGACATGGTCACCGGCGGAAACCGGGACACGCGCGCGCCGCATGGCGGAAAGAACGGCTGGAAGGCCACCACCACTGCCACCACGACCAGCGCCATCGTACTCGCCAAGATCCGCCGAAGGCGAGAGAAGAAATCACAGAACGGCGGGTTCTGTTACAAGAGTACATGTATGTCCCAATACAGACGGGATCCGCCCAGTGCCTCCAGCCGGGGTGTGCTGCATTGGTCCACATGAGTTAGGCGCGCGAAGTCGCTCAACGCGTACAGTACTGTACCTTCAGATTTCCGTGCAAACCAGGATGGGCGAGGCCGGCACCATCGAGCAGTACATCTTGGCGTTGGCATGGCAGCCGCAACTGTCTCTGGGGTCGTGCCCGTCGCGGAGCTTTTCGGCTAGCCGACCGCTCATTGCCGCCATGGATGCTTTGCCCGCTTCAGCCTACGCACTGAACGCACTCTCACTGCACGGCTTGTGGCCCGAGTACCGCGGCCGTAGTAGTACCTTCAGGTGGCCCGAGTACTGCAATCGAATCGAGTTCAATTACTCGCAGTGCACTCCGATTGCAACGCAAAGCACGCAGTCTCCTGTCGAAGAGGTCGGCACGCCTTGCTCAACGCTCGCGCCCTCTGTGGTCGAGGAGTTCAACGCTTCCAGTGGCTGGCGAACGTACGCGCTCAGCTACGCCTTCCTCCCCGGAGTTGCTGCCCATGAGTGGGCGCGGCACGGCACGTGCACGGGCTGGACGCAAAGGACGTACTTTGACCGTGCGGATCGGCTCGTCGCAAGCCTCGAGCTCAGCCAAGGCAACCGACTGCTCCGCCGATCAGTGGCGAGTGGCCAGTGCTCGGCATCGGGCCTTCGCGCGGCCTTCGAGGACGACGTGGGAGCGCCGCCGATTCTTCGGTGCGCCAGCGGATGCGTGCTGAGCGAGGTGTGGCTTGGCGTGCAAGCAGCGCGCGCTGGAGACCTCATGCCAGTGTTCGATTCTGACCACGGCGTCAATATCACGAGCAGCGGGGTCGACACTTGCGAGACTTGTGCATCCCTCGTGCTTCACAGGTGGGGAGGCTGCCCACCAGGGCCGCCGCTCCCGCCAGGGGCTCCACCTCCGCCCCGGCAACTTTCCGTGGCAGCGGCTTCTCCTGGCACCGGCGGTGCGGTCGCTGCGCGGGCTGTAGCGATCTTGTTCGCGATTGGACTTCTCGCCATGCTTGGCCTGCTCAACCTGAGGCGCGCGCGTAACGCCTCGATTCGGGCCTCCGTGGGCGTGAAGCTGTCTGATGAACCGGGCAGCGGCCCACAGTCCCCGGGGCCTGCCGGGCTGCCGATGACGCCCGCAGCTGACTTGAAAGTTCGGGAGCCGACCTTGGCTCCTGGCTCAGTGGCGAATTCGTTTCCGATGCGCCAAGGAGGCGCAATCTTGACGGAAGACAGCCCCTCACCAGTGAGCCGCTCTCGGGCGGCCAACGCGGCGCTCACTCGGCTGATCCACGATGATAACGACGAGATCATCGATTGAAGTCAAATACAATTGTAATTGAGGTGAACACACTGCATGTGCAAAATTATCATTATGGGTGTGTGTCACGAGCACGTTGTGTACACCGATTTGCGCGGCTGGCATAGGCGCACGTCATCGAATAGTTTGACGAAGCCCCAATCTCGTCAAATGGTGCATGTGGGCAGCACTGCGCTGATTGCCGCCGAGCAGGGGCGAGCGTCCGCATGTCACCAAGCATGTCGCGCGCGGCACGGAACAGCCGCTCCACGCCCAACCTGACGAGTGACGCGGCGAGCGCGTCCGAGCCTTTGCCCCCCGATGAGCCCCTGAGAGACAGCGGATTCGCTCCTGGCGGCAATTCAATTCATGCCGCGATCAAAAGTGCCGATATGAGTGCGGATGAGACTGTGAGCGACCCGATCGCGTCGATCGTGGTGTTTTACGAGGTGACGGTCACCGTAGGGCTGGGCCAGGAGCTGGGGAGCGCACGCCGCCGCTACCGCGAGTTCCTCCAGCTCCACCGCCTGCTTCAGCAGCGATTTCCACGCCTCCTGTCCGAGGAGCATGAAGAGCTGCCGCCCTTCCCGCCGAAGACGTTCCTGCGTGCGGGATGGGAGCCCGAGGTGGTCGTCACGCGCATTCGCGCGCTCGGCGCGTGGCTCACCACCGTTACCGACAAGCTGCAGTACGTCTCGCCCGAGTTGATTAGCTTCCTCAACGTTCCCATGTACTGCGCCGTGCGCATGCTCTCGGGCGACCTGTCGGCGGCCGACTTGGTCGAGCCCTGCTCGCTGCCGTGCTCGCCCGACACGATCATGGCTAACGAGCCGGGCGCGCGTGCTCGATCGCCTTTGTCGCCGCACACCGACCACTCGCTGCATCCCTGTGGTGTGTGTGCGAGCGACGGGTTGCATGCCATCGCCACGGGCCTTCGCCACTCCATCGAGCGCCCCGGCTACAACGAGTGCGCGATGCACCTGGCGCGCGCCCTGTGTGCGTACGCGGCCGAGGCGGGCCTCGCCTCGCCTCCCACCCTTGACGAAACCCACCGGCTGGTGCGCTCCATTTGCGGGCGAGCGCTCTTCAAGCCGTGTTCGCTCCTCGCAGCTGTCGTCTACCTGAAGCGCATGAAGCCCTCGATGCGGCATGCGCTCCTGCAGAGCGACGGCTGGGCGCTCACGGCGCTCGTTGTGCTCGTCATCGCTGCCAAGGTGTACGACTCCGACTACCCCATCAGCAATGCCGACGTGTGCGCTCCCTGCCTGCTGCTGCCGTACGCGGGGGCTGGCGGCGCCCACGCCAACGCGCGCCCGGTCTCGATGCGACGCGTCAACGAGTGCGAGCGGCGCGTGCTCGCCATGCTTGACTACTGCACGGTCGTGTCGCGGGTCGACTTTGCGCGCGCCTACCTCACGCTTCCGTTTGCCTTTCCGTCGGTGCCTCGCTCTCGTCCGCAAGGGGACGCAGCGGGCAGCATTCGACCTCCGAGGGTCCCCAATGGAGGCGCAAGCGCCGACTGCTTGCGCCCCGAGGCCGCGGATGGGCGCAAAAGCTCGCTGCGCGATTTTGCGGCACGTCAGCTGATGGGACTCAGCATACGTCAAGCCTCGCTTCCGTGAAGCAAAGCCGTGCGGCGTGGTGGTTGATCGACGAGAGGCGGAAATTCGATCTGTGGTGATACACCATCAACGCCGAGCTAAGCGGCACGACCGCGGTGGCTGCTTATCCACCTGAGCGTTCACCGTTCAGAGACATGATCGATGGATCCCCGGTCAGCATGAGGATGAGAGATGAGACCCCGGTTCGCATTCAGGTTCGCATGATGCTCTTCGGATCGCATTCTTCGTACCGCCGCGCGCCGCGGCCAACGGTAGCAAGTTGTAATTTGACCTTCATATGACCGCTTCATACCGTATCGTCGTCGCACTAAGTTTATCTGAGAAACACAAAAGTGAAATGCACTTTTCTACCCCTGCGTGAAGCGGCAATTCGGGCCGCGGCATCCGGCAAGCCGTCAGGCGAGGGAGAGCCTCAGCCTTTCCATGCTCCTCAAAATGCCCTCGGGCTCCATCGTGCTCTCGCCCTCGCTGCCCCAAAGCACGGGGCCATTCTCCAAGCTGCTGCCACGACCGCGCACGAGGGCTAGGCCAAGCTGGCGCATCTGCTCGAGGGCCGCCTCGACGTGGCCGAGGAGCTTGGGGTCGGCCTGGGCCGCGCCGCCACGCAGGATCTTGAGTCGTCGGTAGATGGCAGTGAGCTGGCGGGGGGAGAGCACCGTGAGGGCGTCGGTGCCGAGGCTCTGCAGCAGCAGCCCGAGCAAGTAGCAAGCAGCACGGCGCGCTGCGGCATCAGTCTCGCCCTCTAGTGCAGCGCCGGTGACCTGCAAGAGCTCCACGGCCCACGGATGGAGAGCCAACCGCAGGGTCGCTGCCACATCGGCGAGTCCACCGAGGCAAGAGTGGCGAACAGCGGCGCACGGGTCGCACACACCCACCAGCAGCGCTCCCATCACGGCCTCCGCATGGGGCGGGAGCGTCTCGCCGAGCCGCCGCACCGCCTGGCAGATGGCCTGCGCAGCCTTGAGCCGACGCTCCGTTGGCGCATCGAGCGTCTCGTCATCCTCGCCGGCGCCTTGGGCAACGCCTCCGAGGTCGACGCCGTTGCCTTCCATCGGCGCATCCCCTGCATCCTCTGCAGCCAAGCGTGCGCGCGTGCGAAGCACGGCCTGCGGGTTGAGCGCCGACATGTGGGGCATCGGTGCTTGGGGCAAGGGGCTGGGACTTTGGGAAATTTGGGGCACTCTCTTCGTCGAGCTCGAGGGCGGGAGCAACTGTTGGGCGAGCCGAGGCAACACGCGCGAGGGGGCAGCAGACGCGGCGGCCTCGAGGGCATTTAGCGCTGCTTGGTACACGTAGCTCTCGGGGTGCTGTAGTTGAGCTTCACACAGGTCAACGACCATGTCCAGCTGCTGCATCACAGCGGCACTGCGACGCTTGAAGAGCGCAGCGACCGTATGGAGTCCCTTGGCTCGCATCGGGATGGGACCGACCATCTCCTCGGCAGCCTCACGAAGCGACCGCTCGTCCGTCGACTGGCAGGCTCTGGCTGCAACCTCGCCGCCCTCACCCTCCTCGCCCTCCTCGCCGCCCTCGCCCTCCTCGCCGCCCTCGCCGCCTGTAGGCGGATGAGCCGTCGGCGATCCACGAGGCCCGAGAGGCAGCGTAGCAATTGCAATGCTCGCCGCGAGGGCCCTCTCCGTGATGGCCGCAGCCAGCAGCGGCGCGCGGCTCGCTGCGACGAGCAGCGGCAGCAGTTCCCGCAGCCCCTGACGCAGCGTCCAACGCTCATCAATGGCTTCGGCAGACGAGAGCGGCGCCGTCGAAGAAGTGGATGCCGACGGTAGCATGC
Organism: Chrysochromulina parva; assembly: GCA_002887195.1. Taxonomy (NCBI): domain Eukaryota; phylum Haptophyta; order Prymnesiales; family Chrysochromulinaceae; genus Chrysochromulina; species Chrysochromulina parva. The sequence continues at coordinate 13,182 of PJAB01000736.1, read as the reverse complement.
GGCCTCGAGCAGCACTGGGGATGAGAGGGGCTCGCGTGGGCAGCGCTGTGAGCGCCGTCGCCGCTGGCACGAGCAGCTCGACCACCGTGAGGCACATCCCCAGCCGCTCCGCAGCCGCTTCCACCTGCTCCACCTCGCCAACAATCGACGAGGAGAGGCCAACAGCCGCGGGCAATACGGCCCTCAGCAGCTCGAGTGCCGGCTGTGGCTCGGCCTGCAAGAACGCAGTGAGCTCCTCGGCCGCCATCCCGTCGAGCAGCAGCAGCGCGGCTGCGACCACTCGCTGCCGCTCTTCCGAGTCGAACGCCCACGACGGCGTCCCTACCGCGGGCGGGGGCCGCTCAAGCGCCGTCGTGAGCGCATCGGAGGTCTGCTCAGGATCAGAAGCATCCTCATCTTGACGGGCAGACACGGCCGCGAGCACGCCGAGTGCGCGGGACAAGAGGGCTGTGGCCAGCCTGGCCACGGCGCGCTGCCCTATCTTTCCGTTCCGTGCGCAGTTGATCACGAGTCGCGCCAACGGGGCGAGGGGCACCGGCACGAGGGTGGGTGTCCGCGGCGACGTGAGCAGCTGAGCGAAGGGTATGGTGGCACGAGCGCCGGAGAGGAGGAGGAGGCTCTCAACCGACTGCACGGCGAGGCGGGCGAGCGTCGGGTCCTGCTCCGCGAGCTCGGCGAGCTCAGGATCGCATGCGACGAGGAATGCGAGCTCCAACTGCTCCGAACTGGTGCGCGCGCCTAGTCGGGCGAGTGGTGGCAAGACTCCCGAGGCGAGGATCATCTCACACACTTGAGCGGGCGGAGGTGGCGACGCGGTGAGTAGCGCTGCGAGGCGGCGCAGGCATGGGAGCAGATTTGCGGAAGCCTCTCGAGAGGCGCCGGGATGGGCGCCGGCCACGCCATTGATAGAGTGTGCCAGCAGAGGGGCGAGGATAGGTTGCAGCAAGTGCTCCGCGCACGCGCCTGGCGCCTTGCGTGCGAGCGTCCCAATCAACATCGCGGCCACCGACCGTGCGTACTCATTCGTCATCTCGGGTAACGCCGGCGAGCCCGCGAACGGTGGCGGCGATGGCGCGTCTGCCGCAGGGGTCGTGAGCTCTGGTCGGTCTGTCGCCAGCATGGGTAGCAGCTGGAGGGCGAGGCACGCGATGTACTCGCTCGCGCTCAAATGGGCCGGCACGCAGCTGAGTAATCGGACAGCCTGGAGCCCCGCCGAGGAGCGGTCGGCCTCTGAGGTCCGGTGGCCGCCTAAGCTGAGCAGCAGGCTCGGCACGCCACCGGGGCGCAGCACGCAACGAGACAGGAGCGAGCTGCACGAGGTGCGCAACCACGACGGTGCGTCAGGACGTCGCAGCAGCGAGACAAGCGCCTCTAGGAGGGCAAGGGGTGGCTCTTCAACTAGTAGCTCGTCGAGACGTTGCGCGCACCAAGCTGACTCATCGCTGCAAGCTTCCTCAGATGACGGGCCGTGCAGCAGCTCAAGCAACGCAGCAAGCTCAACCGGAAGGTGCCGAGCGACGAGCAGTGGCCTCAGCGTCTCGCCGCGCTGCCACACGGAGCAGAGCATCTTGAGGCCGTTCACAAGTCGAGCACGTGTCGCGGATCCTGTTGCAGAATCTGATGCAGCCACTCCATCCTGTGCAACGCCCTGAGACAGCGCGGGAAGCACCTCGGTTCTGACGAGATTCGCGACGCACTGCTGGGCCCTTTGCAGGTTCTGCAGACCAATGGGCGCCTCGTGCGACGTAGCGTCCAAAAGCAGCCCTTCCAGTGGCGCAGGCAGCGCGTCCGGAGCGGATGGCGACGCGGATGCCGCCATATTCCGAGTTTCCCAGGAATCGGTCTGTGAAGAGCGCCTTTTGTGATGCGACGATGAGCAGAGACCCATGCTCCCGCGATTGGTTCCATCTCTGTCGAACCGAAACCGCTCCGCAACTTTTTCCCCACACAATCCGATTTCTCATGACCGCAGGCGACAAGCTTGTCGGCGTGGCTGGACTAGTGCTCTCCATCGCCATCTTTGCATATTACACAACGTGGGTACTCGTCGCACCGTTTGTTGACACAAGTGTCACGTCATTCCACCGCTTCTTTCCTGATCGATGGTGGGCCATCGCCGGGCCATGCGTGCTGCTGGCGGCTGCCGTGACCTTCGTTGCCACCTTCATGAGATATGTGAGCTCAAAGAAGAGGTAGAATTAGTTCAAAGTAGCACTTTGAAGCCGCGCTGCCACATAATAATTGTGCGTCGTGCTGTTGCGTGTGACGAGCGGTTTTCGAATGTGTTGCAACGTTGTCTTTCGCACGCGGCGCAGGTCGGTGCATCCCAATCTGTCCCACGCATGAAACTCATAAAAGAGACCATAATTAAGCACAGCGCATTCACGGTAGGTACCGGCTTTACCGACGCCCGTATAGATCATGCACGGCGTCGCCTCATCATCATCCACATTACAGCCCCAGGGATTACAGCCGTCGCCGCTGGGTTTCATGCGCGTCCCAGGTGGGCCTGCCACGTCGTTGTGTGAAAAGCACGTGTGGACTGGCTCGCTCTATAGCCCTTTCTCACGCCGTCGGTGTGAGTGTGATGATCGTGGGCGCTTCTGGAGTCCGGTAAGATTTTGTATTAAGAGTCGCCCGGTCGGCGCGCCGGAACGCGCGCCGGTGCCCGGTGCGCGGTGGATCTGCAACTTCGAACAGTTCTCAGTTGCAACCGGCGGCGGCGCGGTACCCTGGGGGCCCACGGCGGCCGGGGCGAATCGGCGATTTTTCTCGAAGTTTTATCTAGATCACAATATATTGATAATATATCAAGATATGACTTCTCTCGGCTATCCTCGCACCTCTGAGTTGCCGCCATCGAATCATCGTCGTGCGGTGTATGGGCGCTTTGGCTCTTCCTGTGTGCGCGCGGCCATTCTCGGCCGCCTGCGCAATTGCCGGCGCCGGAGGATGCCTGGATGCGGATATGGAAGCGAAAAGGATCCCCCTACACAGATCGCATGTCTTGCGAGTTGTACGGATTAAGCACCGATCCCGAGAAGATCTGCTTGACGACGAGCATTCTGGCCGTCTGGTTCGCATTGTTGATCGAGCCTGGCACAGGAGCGTCCTCGGCAATGACCATGCCTGCCTTTCGCACAATCTGTGCCACTTCTGTGTGATAGGTGACGCGCCCAAAGTCGATGGTGGTCAGCTTGTGTAAGCGCGGCTTGAGCCACTCCATGAACGGGCTCGGACGATTCTGGAAAGTCTGCGTCACATAAATGACGCCGCCCGGCTTGAGCATGCGCGCGGCGCATTTGAGCGCCTCAGCTGGGTCTGGCATCAGGGTGATGCTGCCCGAGAAATAGGCGGCATCGAAACGCTCGCGCTCGGTGCTGAAGAGGCCATGGAGCTTGTCGTCGTAAATGGATTGACAGTAGACTTTGACTTGTTGGCTGAGGCCTGCTTGTTGGCATACAAAGCTTGCCTTCTTGACGTAAGCTGCCTCGTAATCGATGCCTATGATCTTTAGCTGCTTGTCTATGATCACGGATTTATTTTTGCCGCTGACAAGGGCCGTGGCTGTGCCTATGCCAACGTCAAGCAGCCGACTGTTTGGCTCAAGGCGATCGAGCACGGCCGCATACCAAACCCTTGTCATACGCACAATTACGATGTCATAAATGTCCGCAATGCTGAGGTTCTCAACGAGGAAAAAAAAGATCACAAAAGCGACTGCCACGATAGCCACAATTGGGAACAGCATCCGGTGCCGCGGATGGTGGATTCGTCCTTTCCAGCGCTCACACACAGCCTGTGCGGAACGGGCACGAGACAACCCGCGTGTGCTGCCGCGCCTCCGCGCAAAGACCGCAAAGCGTCGTCGCGGTTCTGACGAAGAGAGAGCTCAGAATGACGGACAGGTGTCCCACAGCGGACTCATCCCCGGTGACTGCGAAAATTCATTTGTACATGCGTCAAAGTACATGTACAAGTGCAGTTGTGCAGCCCACGCGAGGCGAGCTCCGAGGTTAAGCTGTAGCGCCAGCGACACCCCCCATGTGGACCTGCTCTTCCTTGCGGGACGCTCACGCAAAGGAACAGACCCCCAGGACGGCAAGCGGCGTGGGACAGCCTCAACACGGATCCCTGCCCATCCCGTTGCTGGCCGTAGGCGGCCGGTCCGATGGCCTGCTTGGCGGCGGGCAAAGAGTGGGCTGTGGCCCATATTTAACGGAGGCCACTGTATGGGCCAGGTCTGGAGGAGCGCCATCCCCAGCCGATAAGACCCTCACGCCGATATCCTCCTACGTCGATGCCTTCCTACGCTTGCACATTGCAGAGCGCCTCCCTCTTTCATCCGAAGGCAGGCTGGGGTCTGAGGGTTCGCCGGAGCCCACGTCGCATTTTGCTCGCCCGCAGCGCCACTCTGTAGGTTAGCGGCTGTGGACTCAGGCGGCACAAGGGCGAGGCTCGCGGCATAGGTGCGCGCACACTGACGAAGTCACGTCCATGCGCGCGCACCCCGCCGCGGCCTTAGCATTCACATACCTGAGTTGCTTTAGGCCCGTACCCGAGCGTCATTGAGCAGCGAGGCGGCCTCCTGAACGATGAGGGATGGCGCTGACGACGAGGCGCACTCGGAGCTCACGGTGTTCTCTGTGGACAGGGCGCACTGCGCCATAAGATCATCGAGGGGCGCCGAATCGGGCGCCAAGTCGACCGATGCGGACGGTCGTGAAGGGGCTGCGGCTGGCGGCGAAGCTGCACGCCCGTCACAGCCCCCGGCATGCTCCAACGCGTGCACAGCCGGCACTGCATCAGGCGCGCTCGCGCCGCTCACTTGTGATGGCTGCACGTGTGGCGGCATCGCCATCGACGGGCCGCTTCGAAGTACTGGCGAGCGCGGCGCTCGCGGCGCTATAGGCGACGGGGGCGAGTGTATCGGAGAGGGCGCGTAGGGCGGGAGTGCACGTAGTGAACGTAGTGCTGAACTCGGCATATGCATCATGGCAGCAGCCATTGCCCGCTGCGCAGCATACGCCGCATCAGCGATGGCCGGGTGGAAGGGATATGGCGGTGTCGGTACGTGCATGGAGGGCATGTACGGTGGTGCCATCATCGGCATGAGACCCATGGGACCCATGGGATCCATCGGACCCATGTGCATTGGAGCATACGGAGGTGGGCTCATCGCGGACGCGGATGCTTCACCGTGCCCGGCCATCTGCTGCTGCTTATCGTACATGAGCTCGTTGGCGCGCGCAGCTCTCGCACGAACACGCTGATTGCGCCGGCGCGCCGATCGCGAGTGTCCATGTCCCGTGCTTGAACTGGTTTCGTTCCCCTCCTCGGTACTCTCACTTGCCACAGTGCTCCCGAGACTGGTAGTGCGCTCCAGCTTCTCAGAGCTAGTGGAGAATCCGCTCGTAGTGCGCTCGAGCGAGTCCGTCGGCTCATCTGACCGTCTGGAATCCGTCGCAGCATCGGGCGGCAGCAGCGGTGAGCCAAGCGCTGATGCCGTTGGTTGGGCGGCACCCTCTGCTGGCACACACTCAGGCGGCTCGTGCATTGGCACCTGCGACGCCGGCGGCTCTAGCTCAGCCTGCGGCTTCGTCACCGGTGTCTCTCGTGGCGGCCGGGGTTGCTGCGAACGAGGGGGTGGAGCCTGCGAGGCATCTGACGAGGATGGCAGCGGAGACGAGTGTGGCCACATTGTTTGATGCGGCAGCCACGGAGGCTGATGAGGCAGCGTCGGCGGATACGTGCCGGCTGCGAACGCCTCCGCGTTCCAAGGTGCGTCGGGATCGCCCGTGTGCGGAACGCTCGCGTACAGTGGCGCCGACGAGAATGGATGGCCGGCGACACCCATCGGCGCCCCGAGAGGCGCGAACATGGGCCACCCCACGGGTGTCATCTGCATTTGTGGTGCACCCATGGGCACGGGCATCATCGGCGGTGCCATTGTTGGATCATACCCAGGAGGGTAGAAGCCGAGAGGGTGGCTCAGAATGCCGCCGCCTGGCACCATCATAGACTGCATTTGTTGAAAATGGCTGAGCGAATGCTGGAGGTGCTGCTGCACCTGCTGGACGGCGACAGCAGTACCGACGATGGCGATCATGCGCATACCATTGACGCTCGTCGTCACCTGAATGCTGGCTCCCGTTTTAACTTGCAGGAAGTAAGCCACCTCTTGGGTCGGGCCGAGAATGTGGCTGATGGCATGTTCCGGACATTCCAGATAGCCGCGCATCATGCCCAAGGCGCCTTGGTGAGAAACGACTGGGTGAGCGGCTGGCGGGCGACGAGAGCCGTGGGACAGCAGCACGCCCAGCAGCTCGCTGACACGGGGGGGACAGAGCTGGGAAGGAGAACGCCCCCGTCCGCGAGCAGTTCAACACAACGCGAATATCCCCCCCACTACACTCATGTCCTTTTTGTATAAAGGAGACGCACCTAATTAACGGTCTATCTCGTTACTCGAGTTAGTAATCATGTACCTCGCCTGAGGGCTCCCTGGAGGGCTCCGTGATGCGTGAAACGCAAACGGTCAGTCGTGACTACGGGTATCCTTGGTGTGGTGACCGTCAGGAGACCGCGCGAGTTAGCAGTTCACCCCCACCTGGCTGCACATCGCGAGGATGAAGCGCACAGACACTGGCGAGCTGGCTTGAGAGACGGGGCTCGATGAATCCTAGGGAATCCTAGGGAATGCTCTGCGAAAGCGTTGCGCCCTGAGGCCCCTTGTTGACGGCCCATGTTTCCCCATGCAGCCATTACGCCTTAGGACTCGGGATGCCATCGACACGCCATCAATCTTGCTTGTCGTCCCACAGACCCAGAGGATCGTCTCCAATGCGATCGTCGTCGTCGAGCCCCGCCGCACGTCGTCGAGAGCGCTCGTCGTCGACAAAGGTGCGTATCCGACCAGAGCCCGCCCAGTAGGCTACCGGCGGCCACGCCGGCTCGTCGACGCCAAACCCATATCCGTTCAGATGCAGAGGGTTGCAGCGCAAGAGGCGCCAGCTCAATAGTACGGCCGCTTGCACTGGAGGATAACGCTCAAAGCATTGCTGGCCGCTGCGCACCGTGTGGCAGAATGTGAGAACGATACCTAGTTGTGAGCGTTCGATCGCAGAACTTACTATTCCGAGCAGGTCGGGATGAAACGGCAGCTTGGTGGCAGCAGCGGCGAGATGATCGACTTGTAGAACCTCAATGCGCCGACAGCACCCATGCCTAACGTCTCGTTGGTGCCGACAACCAATCGCGGTCTCCCAGCGCACCTGGCAGGCTTTGACGGGCTAACTGGCCGCATGATGTACGCTCGTTTGGCGTGTATACGGCCAGGCAATATGGTGAACAACCAGAAGTACGCGCTCCACCTGAGGAGGCTCATCGCCTTCCCACGATGACGATGATCGATGTGTCAAAGGGCTGGATGTGTGAACGTTCAGGTTGTGTTACCGGTAAAAAGACACCGGGGGGAGCCGGGACACACACGGGACACACGGGACACGCGGGCGCACAAAGGCACACAGACAAATCTCACAACCAACCAAACCCACCAACAACAACAAACACCCGTGTTACCGGTACCGTAAGGATGTGGTTTCGCAGGATTGGGCCGAGCGCATCGGCAGCTTTGGATGGCGGTGGACGAGATGTTCATGCGTGAGTGAAGGGTTCACACAAGTTCACACAACACTTGTTCCACTGACACTCTCGTGTTACTCTCGTGACGAAACTGGTTTTATTCCGCGGACTTGCCTTTGGCGGCACTACGAGTACTGCCGCCTGCCGTCTTTGGCTTGCCGCCGGCACCCTTGGCCGACAGGCTAATGAGGCCTTGCCCCATGAAATAGGTGGACATGACGAGTCCCGGTGCGGCGGAGTGCTTTGCCCAGGGCACGAACCGATCAAGCGCGAGCACGGTGTCCGACACGCCAAATAGAAGCGCGCCGGCGATGGCAGTGCGTGACGACCAACGGCTGTGCGTGGTGCCAGCTGGTTGCCGAGAGCAGGCCAAGATCACCATCCAGCCAATAGCGCTCGCATCTGGACGCGCCGAGAATCGATGGGATGGCATGCAGTCGATGAATAACAAGCGGGCGTGTCGATGTACAAGGCACGCACGCGCGCGCAAGCTCAGCCTTACATAGAAGCACGGGGGCGATGAGCGCAGTGGGTAGCGATGGGTACAGCACGATACAAATGGAGAGGACATAAACTAATATAGCTGCCGCGACCACCTTGCGCACTTTGAACCGATTCGCCGCGAAGGCGCTCATGTAGAGCAGATGGCCCACCAGGAAGCACCCGAGCCCGCCGAGAAAGAGGAGCTGCTTCACGTCCTTGTAGGCATCGCTGTCCTCGAGGGCCAGACATGCATCGCCGCCGGCACAAAAGATGAGGCCGGCGCAGATGCGGCGTGCATATCGCGAGGAGTCCTCGCCGACAACCGAGGCGCCTAAGTTCAGTGCTAATGGCGCCATCAATAGCACGGCTCCAGCCTTTGGGATCACCGCATCTGACTGCGGCTCGCCGCGCATGAGTGCGAGCCCATAAAACCCTGTGACCGCATACGAGGCAAATCCGAATGCCCATGCCTGCCGTCCTGCTGTCGTCGCCGCCGCCTCGGCCTGCTCTGACTGCTCTAGAGCCCTCGCCGCCGCGGCCACCGCCTTGTTTTCCGCCATCTCCGCGCGTCGTGACATCTGCTGCAGGAACACCAGGCACCTGATCGCGGAGCGAAGCACCCGCGATAGAATGCGCGATTGGTTCTGATCAAAACCAGGCGATCGCCGCTTCGAAAGTTGGCATCTCGTCTTCCCACAGCCCGCGGAAGCAGAAGTGCGTCTACAGCCAGCCATTAAGTGTCCTGTGGGGCAGCTTCACTTCCGTGTGGTGGTTACAAAAAGTGTGGATACCTCAAAGGGGGGCGTTCCCCCCCCCGTAGGGGGGGCCACTTTATAGGCCACGTGTTTAGAGGCCAGCTTCGAAAGAGACTTTTAAACGTGAACATGAACTTCACTTCGGTCGCTTCGGTCCTTTCGGCACTTTCACACACGGGTTCACATTTCATGCGATCCGCACTTTGGAACCTTGTCCTGGTGAACCACGTGCAGCACGTGCGCTATCAAGCTAAGGGGTGCGGTGGTGATCTTTTCCGGCACTGACAGATGACTTTGGGGACGACAACTCGCCGTGCGCTCCTCCTGCTCGCTTCGCTCGCATTATCGTCCGCTAAGATGGTCGACTTCGAGCGGGACGCTGGCGCAGTGGCCGACGCCGACGATTTCGACACACTCTGGGCCAACGGTGCGGCGCTCAACGCAAGCTTGAACGGCCTCAGCCCGGGCGACTCCTTCGTCGTGCCCAACAAGACCTTCTACCTGATGGGTGGGATCATCGCGAAGGGTCTGCGCTCGGTCACCATTATCATCGACGGCACACTTTACTTTGGCCTCAAGAGCGAGAACCTGCTCACCGACGCAGCGGCACTCCAAAGGTATCGCAGCGAATGGCCACGGAGCCACGGCGGCGAGAGTGTGCTCCAGTGCTTGCAGTTCGACGACGCGAACGGACTGGCCCTGACCTCGAACGGCACGGGCGTATTGGAGGGTGCGGGCGCCAAGTGGTGGGGCGTGCCTGGCGTCGGCTACCTCTTGCGCGTCGAGCGCCGGCCGCAGCTGATTCGCATCGAACGAGGCACGAGCCTGCTCGTCGAGCGGCTGTACTTGCACAACAGCCCATATTGGACGTTCTACTGCGTCGGCTGCGTCGGACTCGAGGTGCGCCACTCGTCCATCGACGCGCGGCGCACGCAAAAGGACGCGCACGGCCTCATCGACTTGACCGCCTTCAACACGGATGGCTTCGACGTGACAGGTCGCAACATTTGGATCCACGATTGCACTGTGTGGAACCAAGACGACTGCTTCGACGTCAAGGACGGCACGGAAAATGTGCTCATCGAGAACATCGAGGCGAGCGGCCTCGGCCTCACCATCGGCTCAATTAGCGGCTCGACCGTGCGCAACGTCACCTTTCGGAACGCCCGCATGCACCGGACGGATAAGGGAATCTATATGAAATTCCGGGGCGCGGGGCTCGTTGCGGATGTGACGTATGAGAACATCGTTATCGAGGAGCCGACGGGCTACGCCATCTGGGTCGGGCCCGCGCAGCAATCGGACAGCCGCCAGATCTGCGCGGCGCACCCGTGCTCGCTGTGCTGGCCCGAACTCCCCGGCTCCCAGTGCGCCGCACCCGCAGGTGCTCAGTACGTGAACATCACGCTACGCAACATCAGTGTGCTCTCGCCCACGCGCAGCCCGGGCGTGTTGCTGGCCAATGAGTCCTCGCCCATGCGAAACGTCGTCTTTGAGGACGTTGTGGTCACCAACCCAGGCAGCCGACCCTTTGGCGATGCGTTCTACAAGTGTGAGAATGTCCAGGGCGTCGCGACGGGCACGACGCACCCTGTGCCGCCTTGCTTCGAGGACCGCACCGAGCGCGCGCTCCGTCGCCGTGCCATGTCCCATGCTCAGTAGGCGCCGACCCCATGAGCCACATGAAGATTCCAGTCGCAAACGTTGGCGGTGCCCACAAATTGCGTTTGGCCAGCGAGCAGCGGTTGGGCTTCCGGCTTTTCCGGGTCTCTGTTCTCGCCATGCATTGGGCGCCTTGACCTGGGTAGCGGGCCAACACAACGCGCCGACCACGTACAATCATACCGTACGATTCTTTGCGGCTTTGCCTTTCGAGCGGGCAAGGTCGAGGTGAATCTGCCGCTTCTGCGGATCGTTTTACCGGGACCGGCGGACGCCGGGAGCGGGACGAGTTTACTGGATGTCTAGCGAGGGGCGGGGACGACGCGTCGGAGGTCGGTCGTCGGACGGAACGAAAACGCGATACGCAAGACCACGTAACGACGTAAGCGGAAAGCGCACCCCGAAGCCCGACGAGACGGGCAAGAAAGCCCTAGCCCACAAGTCTCGCTCTCGGCACGAGAGCCAAGACCCCGCCCGCGGACGGGCGCGGATTGGAGTCATATAAGTGGGTTCGTAAAATGTTTTACAGACTGCGAGGGCCGCGGACCTCCCGTGTCCCCCCGGAGGTTACCCGGAGGCGGAGCGTTCCCCGTCAACCGGCCGCCTCCGCCAAGAGCAAGACACGCTGCAAGAGAGGGCACGAAGCTGTCCCCGCGTCCGACAACCTCCATCCAAGATCCATTCTCATCGCTCGAATGCATGCAAGGATTTGTGATCACCTGGCCAGCACTGAGCATGGAGTCCAAGCATGCGATGCACACCAACACGGTCGCCCCGATCCGCCTTCGCCTACCTCCGCTCACGGCTCACCGCTCACGGCTCTCGCGCCCAAGCGCGTCGCCGCTCGATGCGGTCCCATAGAACGGCTCCGCCCCACGTGCTGGGGGCGCCCGCGTCGCCGCCACCCCTCCCTGACACCTGCGCCCGGCCGTGCCGCCGCTCACGCTTTGGTGGGCGCGCCTGCGACCTTCGCAGATGCAGGGTCGTTGCTGGCGGCGGCGGTGCGCGCCTTGTTCCAGAACGACTTCGAGACGACCTGTCGACGGTCGCATCGGTCCTTGTACTTGGCGGCGATCTGCTGCACCTCGGCGAAGAGGCCCTCGGCAGAGTCCAGCAGGATCGGGTCGAGGCCCAGCAGCTTAAACTTATCGTTTGCCACGTCGAGCTCGTTCTCAGCGTCCTCCTGACGCGGGTTGGCGATGCGGGCGATCTCTGCGCCGCTCATGCGCGCGACGATCTCGGCGACATCGCGCACGCGCGCCGTCTCGGCGACCTGGTTCAGGATCTCGACCTGCGCACCCTTCTCGGGCGGATTGTTCACCGCAAGCTCGATGCACCGGCAAGTGTCGGTGATGTGGATGAAGGCGCGCGTCTGCCCACCGGTGCCGTAGACGGTGAGCGGGATGCCGCACGCGGCCTGCATGAGGAAGCGGTTGAGCACGGTGCCGTAGTCGCCGTCGTAGTCGAAGCGGTTGACCAGGCGCTCATCCTTTGCTGTCAGGGGCGTGTTCGTGCCCCACACGATGCCCTGGTGCAGGTCGGTCAGCCGCAGGAGGTCATTCTTGGCATAGAACTGGAAGAGGAGGGCGTCGAGGCACTTGGTCGCATGGTAAATGGAGCCCGGGTACGCCGGGTGCAGGATCTTCTTCGCGCGATTCCCGGGCAAGATCACGTCGATGTACCCCTCGGGGATCTTGCCGCCCGAGTTGCCGTAGCCATACACGCCCATCGTGCCCAGGTGCACCAAGTGAATGTCGAGACCCGACTCGGTGATCGCGCATAGGACGTTGTGCGTCGCGCCGAGGTTGTTCTCGATGGTGTACCGCTTCGTGGCCGCGTTCTTCATCGAGTAGGGCGCAGCGCGCTGCTCCGCGAAGTGCACGATCGTGTCGGGCTGCTCCTCCTTGAGCATTTGTGCGAAGCGGTCGTACTCGTTCGCCAGGTCCAAGTACACGAAGCGCACGTCTTTGCCCGACACCTCCTTCCACGCCTCGACGCGGGTCTCGATCGAGGTGATCGGGGTGAGCGAGTTAGCACCCATCTCAACGTCGATCTTGCGCCGCGACAGGTTGTCGATGATGACAACGTCGTGGCCCTTGTCTGACAGGTGCAGTGACGTCGGCCAGCCGCAGAAGCCATCGCCGCCGAGCACGAAGATCTTCTTCTTCTTGCTGCCAGCATTCGTCGCGGACGCCCCGGGTGTCGCGACCGCCGGCGCCGCCATCATGGCGGGCGCGGTCACGCGGGCAGCAGCAGCAGCAGCAGGAGCAGGAGCGGTCGATACGATCGGCAGCGACTGCGCGCCGATGGTTCGGGAAGCGGCGGAGCACGTCGCGCCTGGCGCACAGATGCTGTAGGCGTGAGCCGCACCGAGTGCCAGTGCGACTAGGAACGTCACACGGGCCATTTTCGAACTTCGCCTCGAGGCCTCGCTTGCGCGCAGCAGCCCCGTGGAGAGGAGAGCTCGGGCTTGTCCTAGACGCGAGGTTTTGGGTGTTGATGAGGTTGATGATCGCTGCCGGTAAAAAGACACCGGGGGGAGCCGGGACACACACGGGACACACGGGACACGCGGACGCACAAAGGCACACAGACCAATCTCACAACCAGCCAAACCCACCAACAACAACAAACACCC
>PJAB01000735.1:0-21443 GCA_002887195.1 Chrysochromulina parva | reverse complement strand
CCTCACACCACCCTGCGGAGCACACGAGAGTCAGCAACGAGCACAAGCTGAGTCGTCATCTGCGTGTGGAGTCAGTCGAGGCTCACAAGGCGGGCAATACACTGTTTGCAGCTGATTACTAGTCGACTGCTGCTCATTACTGTGCTTGGCCCACTGCCTCCAGCGGTTGGTGGCCGCCGCCTTGCTGCCTCTTCCTCTAGCAATTCTTTTGCTTTTGCTGCAGCCTTTGCTGCGGCTGCTGCGGCGCGACGACTCCTCTCCTGCCAGTAGCCGGTAGGCAGGCCAGCCGTGCTGCGGTCGCCGCCATGGCCACCCTTGCGGATGTATGAGCTCACCATGAGACGGAGAGAGGGGCGGCAGCCAAGGTGCTGGGTCGCATTGGAAGCGAAGGTGTGCGCGAGGGGTTTCGTGAACAAAGTTGAAAAGGCTGTTCTTTCGGGCAATGTTTTGATAATCCTGCGGCGCGGATTATTGCGGATCTGGGGCCTACGTTCCGAGATCTGTCGATTGGTACCCTTAGATTACATGTATGTGGATTATTTGACTGTTTAGGTGCTGTTTAGTTCGTAATCAAGTTGCCCCACGAGGGAACGCGCCCCCCCCGTCGGTCCCCGACAAGTGGTAACTACCCATTGCTCGAAGAAGAAGAGCGTGGGTACAGGACTCAGGAGCGCCGCGCGGCCGCGCGGGACCCCGGCGGGGCCGGGAGTCACTTCCGCCGTCGCGGCTCTGCACGCGATGCGAGTTGGCACGGCCCAACGCGCCATAAACTAGTAAACTAGGAGGCAGCGATGCTCGTCAACGGTAGTAGTAGAGCACGCGATTACGCCTGCTGTGCTCGCCCACCGGGTCGCTCGGCCTTTGCGCTAGGGTGGACAGCTCTGCGGTCGTGATGAGCGCCGATTGCCCAGCAGGCGGCACATTGCGCTCATGGAACAGTGCCTCTGCCTCCAGACGGGTTTCTTCGTCGTACGAATCAAGCCCCAGATTGAGCACGCAACTGCCAGTCCGAGCATCGCCGCCGGTGCCACCGCTGCAATCTGCGCCGCCGCGGGCGCCGTCGACTTCGTTTGCATCGCTGCCGCTTCTGCCGCCGCCGCCGCCGCCGGCGACGGCGCCGGTGCCGCCGACCCGCGCCATGCCCTCCAGCACATCCAATGCCAGGCAGATGACACCGTACACGGTGTCCCGCGAGAAGCGCGTGTCGAGGCCCAGCACTTGCTGTAGGATGCGCAGGCGCAGGCACGGTTTCCGCAGCCGCTTTACGAGCTCGTGAAGCTGCGTCACGTACTGCACGCCGTCACCTTGCTGCTGCGCGCGGAGCAACTCGAGCAGCTGGCTGTGGAAGGCGAGGCGGTTGCTCACGGCCTTGCCCGAGAGGAAAGACAGCCAGTCCGAATTGCCATCCACCTTGCGCGCCTCGTTCCACGAAGTCATCAGGAAGACGAGCGAGCGCGGCGAGCATGGGCCGCTCCTGGCATTCTCGCACCACTCATGCAGCCAGCGGCATGCTGCTGAGAGCCTCTGGGCCGTGCGACCCGTAACGAATTCTCCGATCGTGATCTGCGCACCGAGAGCGACGAGCATGCCCTGCGAACGCTCTGTGGTGCAGATGCGCCGCAGCGTGCTCACCGACGCTAGCATCAGGTCCACTCGTGCAGAGACGCGCCGCTCGTCTGCTCCCCCATTCGGGGCGTCATTTGAGTGGCTCGCCTCTACATCGTCCATCTCCATCTTCTCCTCCTCATCATCCTCCTCCTCCTGCACCTGCTGCTCCTCGTCATCACCGTAATCACGGATGTCCATCACTTCGAGATCCTTTTCATCCGCTGCAACTCCCGCCCTTGCCGCTCGGGCCGCGAGACTTATGCCACCTTTCGCGCTGGTAGCAAGCAGAGGGCGCAGGAGGAGCGGGGCGGCAGTGCGCACAATCTCACGTGCGGAGGCCACGTTATCCACCATCGCTGCGGCGCACAGCGCGCGAGTGACATGGGTCGCGAGCAACGCAGAGCTCGCCAGCGTCTCTAAAGCCGTGTGCAGCGAGCGATGCGTGATCCCGTGAGCGCTATGGAGTGCGAGCGACTCTCCGACCGTGAGGCAATCGCCAAAGGCGAGCGCGTTCACGGGCAGCCGAGGAGAGGCGTCCATCGAGCCGCGCAGGGCCCTTTCAGGTGCTCCACGAAGCGCTTCGAGCTGCTCCTGGCGGCTGACGATGGCGACTCCTAAGGCCGGCGTGAGGCGCAGCAATGGCAGCGGCGGCAACTTCGGAAAGCAGTGCTGCAGCAGGTCGCGCACCCCCATTGCGATGCGCATGCCCGACGCGGCGTTTGAGCGGAGGAAGACAGCGCACAGGCCACGCGGCCCCCTGAGCGGAAGATTGATCTCGTTGTAAAGTGGAGGCTCCTCTTGATCGTCCTGTCGCTCTTCGTGCTCGCGCAGCTGCTGCTGCGCGAGATTGTCGAGAGAGATGAGCTGAGATGAACGCCCACCGGTTAATCTCACGCTGCCGTCCGTCTCCTCATGAAGATGGAATTCGGTCTTCGCAAAATAGCCCGAAGGCCAGCAGAGTGCACGGGATGTATCCAAGACGCGCCTGTCAAAGATGACCCCGACGCACTGCATATCAACGTCCCCAAACAAGTGCATTCGTCCTGACGGTGGCGGAAGAGAGAACGATGATCGAAAGGCGATGGGCTGCGCGAGTCTCGCGATAAAGGTAAGCCAGTCACCATTCTTAACTGTCTTCACCAGCGCATGCTGCGCGCCGATGAGCATCATTGCGCACTCGGCTTCGCAAGGGCTTGCATAGTGGCCCGGTGCCAGGCACTTCCCGAGGGCCACGCTGGCAAAGGGACCCACTGCAGCCACGGTCAGCTTGTCCATGGCACCGCGTGTGCTTTGCCTGAGTGAATACGCAATGCTTGAGTGCACACGCGAGAGCGTCTCGTCACAGAGAGCGCGAGCACACTCCTTTTTCGAAGACATTGACGGAATTGTGATGATTATCGAGCACCTTCCTTATCAGGTTTATACTTCTACACACCAAAATAGGGCGCCAAATTCGATGCTGAGGGCCGCTCACTGGGGTCATGGGTCACGGCGTAGCTGAGATACATTCTGAATTCGAAACTCTGAGTCTGTGTGCACACCAGCACACGTCTGATGAGTCATGAGAAGAGCTCTCTCCTCATGGGGTAGGCGGCGGCGGCGGCGGCAGCGGCGGCTCGTGTAGCGGCGGTAGCGGCGGCACCTGCCCGGTGAGCTGTCGGCGGCGAGCTGTCGGCGAGCTAGTGTCCGGCGAGCTGTCCGTGCGAAAGTTGTGCTCCAACGGCTGGTGCATGCCGACCGCGCCCGCCTTGGTCGGTGAGGGCAGCAGGCCTGCAAAGTCTCGGACGGTTGCGGCCTCGGGCTTCAGAGCCTTCCGCACCACATGCTCTCTCTCGTTGACCACGAAGCTGCCGCCTTCTGCAGGCGGCGCCAAAGGCGCACGCGCGAGCCGACCAGCCGAGGACATGCCCCCGCCGCCGAGGGTGGGTGAGAGGGTCCCCAACTTGGGCAGCGGCGAGTGCGACGCGTCCGCAACTGCGCACCTCCAGCGTACCTCGTCCGAAAAGTCGTTCTTGAATCTCTCATCAAGTGCCTCCGTCCGCACACGCGCCGCGTCGGAGTAGCCGTCATCAAGCAGCCTCGCCGCTAAGCGCATGCGAACGCCTGTGTCGATGCCCGTGCGCGCCACGTGCCCCACCGGGCCCGGCTGCGGCGGTGGCGGCACCTGCTTCGCTTTTAGAGGCCCCGACGGCTGACCCCAACGGGGAGCTCCGCCGTCGCCAAACCCGCTGCCGCCGCCAAACCCGCTGTGTAGCTGTTCATAGGAGCGGACTCGCAACAGAGGCGCCTCTTTGGTTCTGTCGCGCCCAAACCGCAGCCCGGCGAGCGTGTACGTCAAGTGCGTGCTCAGTTGGTTGAGTGACTTGAGTGCATAGTCTACGAGGGCCGCACGCTCAGCCTTGGTCTTGTTCATCATCGCCTCGATGGCTGCTTTCGACTTGTTAAGTTTCTCGTGCGTCCCCTCGAGCGACGCGCGCGCAAGCTCGAGGTGCCTCCAAGCGTCTGACACATCGCCGCCCTCCCCCATGCGCACCTTGTGCACCAGCTCGCGCTGCTCCAGCGCCTCCTCCTGCGACTGCGCCAGCTCTGCCCGCAGTCGCGCCACCTCAGCCTCCAGAGCCTCGATCTGCCCTTGGTGCCCCGTAATCGCCGTGAACGCCAAGGGGCTGGGTGTGAACGCTCCCTCCGCTGAGGGCGACTCGATCTGTCCTCGGAGCTGCGCAATCTCAGTTCGGAGATCAGCCTCGGTGGCGGCGGCGGTGGCGCGCTCGCGTGCCAAGATCACCTCTGCCGACTCGACGAGTGCCGTGGCATTTGCGAGGCGCGCCTCGAGCTCCTTGATGGCATGCTGATGTGCAGCCGTGATGCCGCTTAGCTGATCCCTCAGGCAGCTCTCTGAGGTACGGAGCTGAGTGACCTCCTTCTCTAGGCTGTCCTTGTCCCGCTCGAGGCTCTCCTTGAGCACTTGCAGCTCCCTCACCTGATGCTCGTATGCCCGAGCGCGCGCCGCGCCGCCTTCCGCCTCGGCGCGCAGCGCCGCATTCTCTTCGCGCAGCCTCGAGATCACATCCTGGGCGGCGGCGGCTGCGGCTCGGGAAGCCTCGAGCTCCGCACGCGCGTCGGCCTCGCGCGCGTCCGCGTCCGCCTTTGCCTGTGCCACCAGCGCCTCCGTCCTCGCGAGGATGGCGCGCGCCTCCGCCTGCGCCAAATCGCGCGCATCCTCCGCCGCGCGCGCTTGCGCCGTCATTTCGCTCAGTTGAGATGAGATCTCGCCGATCTGCTCGTGCGCCTCAGCAAGCTTGGCGCGCGCATCGCTCGTCTCGGCCAATGCTTCCGCCTCTCGCGCCACCGCTGCATCCCATGCCGCCCTGGTGGCCAAGAGCTCCCTACCGAGAGCCGCCACCTCCTCGAGCGCAGCCGCCTTGGAAGCCTCGGCCGCCTTGGAAGCATCAGCGAGCTCGTCACGCTGCTTGAGAGCTGCGTCGACCTCGGCCTGTAACTGCCGGATCTTCGCGCCATACTTTGCGAGCACCTCCTTGACATTCGCCTGGAGTGCCTCGACGTCCGTACCGGTACCGCTCGACAGCTCGTCGATGCCCAGCTCATCCATCACCCTACGCGCCATCAGGCTCTGGCAGGTGCGCACGTCCTCGCGCAGCGCGAGCAGGGCCCCGCGCTCCTTGTCAAATTCGGCCTCCTTGTCTCTGAGCGCCATCGCCATCTCAGCCTCCTTATCTCTGAGCGCCTTCGCCATGTCGGCCTCCGTGTCCCCACGATGTTTGGCAAACTCAGCCTCCTTGTCCGAGAGCTCCTGCCGCGCCGCATGCATCTCCTTCTCGAAAGTATGCAACCGGCCCAGCTCCTCGCCCATCTCCTCGATTCGGATCATCAGCTGCGCCTCGAGGCTACCTCCAGCTGCCAAAAGCTTGAGCTTCTCTTCGTAATTGCGTGCGCAGGCGGCCGCCACCTCGACCGCCTTGTGCTCGACGTTCACCTGCGCCGCCAAGCGACTGGTTTCGAGCTTCATCTCGTAAAATTGCGCCTGCGTCTTGAGACGGTGGCGGCAGTGCTCCTGCTCATAGATCAGATCGGCGGCGTGCCGACGCTGGAGCACCTCGATGGGATCATCCGAGAGCGTGTCGTCCGGCGCGACGGCGCTCGCTGCTGCCTCAGTCATAGCCGATGGATTTTCTACTGGTGCCATTCGATGGATCAGTGCTATGGCCGCCGACCATTTGCCTGATTTCTGCGCGGACTGCATGTGTGTTGTTCTCAGACCCGAAATCTTCTTCGCATATCGTCGCAGGGATGCAAGGTTACACGCACATTTCGGGCCAAATGGGGATTTTCTAACGGAACGCTCTCTGACATGAATGAAC
This sequence comes from Chrysochromulina parva, assembly GCA_002887195.1. Classification (NCBI taxonomy): domain Eukaryota; phylum Haptophyta; order Prymnesiales; family Chrysochromulinaceae; genus Chrysochromulina; species Chrysochromulina parva. Next base: position 15,456 of record PJAB01000735.1, on the reverse strand, counting down.
GTTGAGCGGGAGCGCCGCGCGACCACTGTGGGTCGAAAAACGCGCATGAATTGCTCGCAACACGTGCTCATCCCGAGCGATAACCTATTGCTCTCTCATGGCAATCTCATGAGAAACACAAAGCATGTGCCACACAACTGCTTCACCAGCACGTTGCACGCACTGACCAAACGTCCGCATGGGTGCCTGCGACGTGCCAACCTCGCACATGGCGACATTCAGCCAACTTCCTGGCTTCCGATCTATGCGATGGTGGTCCCGTTGATTCTTGGCGAGCGGATGGAAATCCTCGAGCGCCGACTCGCAGCCCTCGGTTCTCCAAGTGTCACATTTATTGAGTGCGCGAACCGTGAGGACGTGGGCGCACTCTCCGCAGAGGAGCGAGCGTGCGTGCATCCACGCTACTTTCGGATTGATCTGAAGGGGGCTGGCACAGCCATGTCCAACGGGACCTTGAGCCTCGCGTTGAAACACGCTGTCGCCTTCCTCGATGTCGTGCATCGGAACCTTCCGGCCGCTATGGTGCTCGAGGATGACGCGATGGTACCCGCAAGCCTTTGGAGATCACTGTCTGGCTATCACGTACCTTGCGATGCGAGCATCTTCTGGCTGTCGGCCTACAGGCAAAATCTGGGAGTCTTTGCCATGAGGTCCAGCAGCGCAGCGCAAGCTCTTCCCAGTCAGCAAGGGCCAACCGTCTACCATAGGCTCGAAAATGTCTCGGGCTCGGGATTGCTTTCGACGGCCGGATACATCATCTTTGCGCGTGGGGCGATCTCGATGCTGACACATCCGGTGTACGCACCAGCTGACATCGGCCTGGCCTGCATGACGCCGCAGTGCATGGGCGGCGTCTCACCTGCCGATTTCGAGCTGGGATCGCCAAGAGGCCAATATGGTCCCGCAACCTGGCTCTTTGGTCAGAACAACTCTGCGGGGCATGGAGGGTCGCACTATCGGTTGAGAGTAAGGTAGCTTCAAGGGAGGAGCAAACACGTCTCATTCACGCGGGGGGTGAGCTCCCGCGGAATATTTCCTCTCATATGATGGATTTCTTCAGTACTCAGTACCGGTACACGTGTACACCGGGGTCGCTGTGCGGTCTTACTGCTACCGGTACCTGTCCGTGTCCCGCGCGGTGTTCAGGCGTCACCCAGGTGTTATTGAACCAACACCGGGACGGGACACACAAGTGTAGTTTTCGAACGGGACAGGTGAAAAGCGGTACCGTTCGTTTCATTTGAACTCAAGTCAAGTCAAGTCTATACATAAACAACAGACAACCATTGACTTGACTTGACATTTGAACTTGCAACTTGATCCAACTTCGAACTTGAGCACCTCTCAGCTCTCTTGAACTCCCGCCGCGGCCATCGACGCGCCGACGAACCGAACACATGACTGCCGGGTGCCGCCTCGAAGCCGTTCGCGGACCGGCATTCGTGGTGGTATCGGCGATCCTGTACGCCGTCGGCAACATCTTCAGCAAAACGCTCTACACGCGGCACATGTCCCAGGTGTCAGTCTTCCTGTTCCGTGCGGTGCTGACCTACTTCATCAATGCTGGGATCGCAGAGGTGCGTGAGCCGCACTCTGGCACTTCCGTGCTACTGCTACGAACGCAGTCGTACCGCACGTCCCTGCTGGCCTTTGCGCGCGGCTGCGCGGGATTCGGGCAGGTGATGCTGCTCAACCTGAGCTTCGACCTCTCCGTGAGCGTGGCTGACGCGTTCGCCATCAAAGAGGCCCTGGGCACGCTCATGACCGTGCTCGTCGCGCGCGCCTTCTTGGGTGCCGATGAGCGGCTCAGCACGCGCGAATGTATCGGCGTGCTCGCGGTGCTCTTGGGCCTTCTACTCATCGTTCAGCCTCCAGCCTTCTTCCCGGCACATGTGACGTTGGTTCAGGCGCCAATGACAGCGACGCTGCCGCGCTGGGTGGGCTTTATAATGCTCTCCGTCGGCGCCGCCTTTCAGTGCGTGCAGAACCTGCTCACGCGCGTCCTCTCGCGCACCGGTAGCGAGCATGCCGTCTCTGGCGCCACTCTCCTCAGCATTTACATGGTGGCGATGGGTGTGCTGTCCATCTCCGTCGCGCTCTTCGTGCGCCCGAGCCGTGCCAGCGGCGTCCCCCGCCATTGGGCGAAGCTCACCGTGCCAAACTCGGCCGTCGATTCCGCGCTGCTGGCGGGCGTCGTGCTGGCAGGCACGGCAGGACAGTTAGCTGTGGCGGCGGGCGCACGGACTACGTCAGCGAGCAAGGTGGCGCTGCTCGCGATCAATGAGCTCGCGTTTGCGTACGTTTTCAGCGTCACCGTGCTCGGCGAGCCCACCTCCTTCCTCTCCGCTGTAGGCACTGTCATCGTCTTCTTCAGCTCTGCACTCGTGGCCGCCGGCAACGAGCTTGACTGCTGCCCACACTCTTGGTACGGCGCGCTGGCGCCTTTGTAGCCTGTATACTTAACTGCTGTGAATGAATCTAAATAGTACCATGCTCGATGCCTGGAGGATGGTGTCGTGCGCTTGCAGCCTTATTGGCATGGCTGCCAGGCGCCGGAAGTCAGTCGACAGAAACATGAGAGTTCGCAAACGTTTCATCCCGCTCGCCGAAAGTACGCGACGACAGCCATGCGGGGCGAGTCCAACCTTACGCGAAGCCTTTCCGATGCGGCGCTGGCTCACCTAATCCGTGCCGAGCCGCCGCCGGTCGCACCGCTCGCGCGCATCGAGCGGCCACGGTCACGCGGCGGCACAGCATACGGAGTGGGCTTCCGGGACGAGGTTGGCGCCTTCATGCTTGCAACCAAAAAGCTCGGACGGCGGACATGGTCACCGGACGGCTCCACGGGTGCAGCCGACATAGGCGCCCACGAGCGCAACATTTACCTCATGCATCAATACGGCAAGTCGCCGCATGAGATTCGCGATGATCTGCTGAGCACACGGCGCCCGCAGCAGCCGCTGCCGCCGCTCGCCGGCGCATCGGTTTTGGTGCCGTCGGCGCCGAGTAGCCCGGCCAGGAGCTCGACGATACGATACGCGAGCGCCGTCCACCCCGGCGGCGCCCTGCCGCCAGCAGGGCCTCTCTCGGTCCCAGCCGGCGCGTTGCGCCATGGCGGAGGAGTGTTTGAGGCCTCGCCGATGCCGACCGCCCCGAAGACCTCCTGCGGCGTCGGCCCGGGCTTCTCGTCAGCGGCGATGATCCAACCGTATTTCCAGTCGGGCGCGGGGGGGCTCGGCGCCTCAGCGTCGTTGCCCTTGCTCGGCTCGCGATCCGAGGGCGCTGGCGGCGGCGGTGCTGGCAGCGTTGGTGGCAGCAGCAATCCCGCAAAGGGACCGCGGAGGTTGTTTACCGCGGACATCCGTCCTCCGGCGCCGCCGCCGCGCGTCATCATGAAGCCGCCCAGGCCCACACGTCTCGAGGTGATCGGCGGGCTGCAGGAGCCTGGCACGCTGCGCACCAAGGCACGCGAATCCCTGCTGATGACGGAGACACTCTCGCGAGGTTCGCTGCAGCGGCGGGACCTGACTGGCTCGGCCCGAATCAATGCGGAGCCCGGCTTGCTCACGCCGCGCTCACCCTCGCCCGTGGCCTCGCGCCAGCCTCCGGGCAAGGAGGGCGGCTTGTCAGGAAAGTCCCCACAGAAAGGCTCAGCCAAAAAGGAGCCCGAATGGGACCCGAGGAACGCTGATTGGGTGGTCAAGGAGGGACAATTTGGGCCCACGGTGGGCAGCCGTGCCGCTAAGATTGCGCAGGCTGAGAAACAGGCTGCGGCGGCTGCGGCTGCGACTGCCGCGGCGGAGGCTTTACAACGCCGCAAAGAAGCGGCGGCAGCCAAGCACCGATCTCCCAGATCTCCCAGATCTCCCATCAAAGAGAGTCCAGGTGGGATCCAGGGAGTGGGGGGAGGTTGGGGCAAGGGCAGTCCTGTCAGCATCGGGTCGTCTTTGATGGTGCCTTCGGCGGCGCCAGTGGTGTGGCACGTCGCGGTGGCGGATGCGCCTCCACTGAAGGTAGAGGAGCGCATGCTGGTGACACTTGAGCCCAGCGCGCTCATATGGACGCCTGGGCTCAAGGACTGGCTCCCTCTCGGGGACTTGCCGCCGCCAGGCAAGATGCCACCCGAGCCGCCGGGCGTCCAGGAAGACGTCAAGGGCAACGAGGACGCCTTCACCTAGCAAACAGCTCTGACTCTCGCTCGCACGTAAAGCATGCCGTCGCGATGCAACAGCATACATCGTGATGGTGCAACACGAATTAGGACCGCATAACAAAATAAACAACGACCACGGGAAGCCAAGTAACAGAACAAGTAACACATCATTCGCGTTCCACAAAGTACCGCACACGTGAACAGCGACATCGGGCATGCGCCAACACGGGCGCCCGGGGTATACCGCAAGCAACGCACGGGGCCCTCTCCCGGCGTGAGTGTGCGATGGCCCCTGAGGGCGCCCGGCACAGGACCGTACGCGAGGGCGCCGCGACCATCTGCATGAGTGCACACGGCGATGGTGCTCTCGAGAGATTGGATCACGGGTGAATCTGCGATGCGAACAGTTCGGGCGTGAGGTGGATGCAGATGGCGGTGATGTCATCACGATAGTCGCCCTCCTCTTGGCGCCACTTGGCGGCAGAGGTCTCGATGAGCTTAGTGACCGCCTCGAGCGAGGAGCCCGTCGAGTCCAGGAATTTGCCCACGAGCTCGCAGCCAGCTTGTGACTCGATGAATTCCCACACACCATCCGACGCAATGATCACAAAGCCGCCCATGTGCGCTGTTAGGTCGTACTTGAGTACCTGATGAGGGAGACGATCAGAGGCACTCAGAGGCACTCGGAGGCGCTCAGGCGCGACTCAGACGCACTCAGACGCACGCAGACGCACGCAGACACCCTCGCAGGCACTCCAAGACACACGCAGGTCGTTCGAGGACCATCCGGTGCGTACTTCGGGCTCGGCGATCACACCAACCGTCTTGACGAGGTGGTCGCCGATGGATCGCGCCATCGCGAGGCCAGGCAGCGTCATCTCGGCGTCGATCCACACGCGCGCGGGGCCACCCCATTCCGTCTCGGGCGGCGACACGAAGCCGCCCGCCGCCTGGATGCGCGCCATCTCCGCGGGTGTGTCGGGCTTCTGGTCATGGCTCAGGTCCTCCGCTTCGTATGGACGGCCGCCGCCCCTGGGCTTGGCGAGCACGGCGCGCGAGTCGCCGCACCAGGCGACCCAGCACTCGAGCGTCTCGCCCGTCTTTCGAAGCAGCATCACCACCGCCGTCGTTCCGCTCAGCTCCGCGTCGATCGAGCGGTCTTTTTTGAGCATGTCGTCCACCCTGAGGAACGCCGTCTTGAGCGCCTCGTCCTCCCTCATGCCGTCGTTGAGCAAGGGCTCGAGGAGCTGGATGACCTTGTCCATGGTGAATTGCGAGGCCTTGTCACCCTGAGAGCCGTGCCCGTCGTACACGCAGAAGAGCGCCTGCTTATAGCTGCCATCCTCGGGCTCGGCAAACGGTGACGCCACGCAGCCGCGATCCTGGTTGATCTTCGCATGGGTCTGGCCCGCCATCCTACCGGGTTCGACGCCGTGGCACGAGAATGTGCCCACCAGCTCTACCGGAAATGTCAATGCCACCTTTGGCTTCTGGCCCATCTCCGGGCTCATCGAGATCGAGATCCGCCTCTGACGCTGCCCGGGGGTCGACGAGCTGCCAGAGACGGAGGCGGCAGCCAGCTGCGCCTCCATCTGGTCCTGGTCCGTCACGGACAGGCGTCGCCGCCGGAAGTCATCCTTACTCATGTGTTACGGTGTTGGTCGCGCGCGGCGTGGCTCGGCGCCAGCCTGAGTGGCCTCGAGTCTCCCCGGGTCGGCGGTTCACACGCGATTACGAAAGCAATCAAATGCGCGACGCCTCGGGAAAGTGGTATTGGCAGACCTCACTAGCTTCTATAGAAGAAAGCTTCCTTCTTCGGCAACGGCTCTCCCTCAAACAACCCCACGAGAAACATGGTCGTCCTTGTCCTCATGCTACTTGTATCCTCCTGCATGAGCATGACGCGCGTCCCATACAAAGTTTTCCGCCCAACACGTTTGCCAGTCTGGCCCGCGTGGCAAGGCGTGGCGCTCGGCCTGCTTTCGCAGCTGCCCGGCCCGTTTCGTGGCTGGGCTGACCAGCTCGAGGATACCTTCGGTGGCCGTGTGGCCCCTATCCAGTTTGACCCTGTGGAGGCAGACCCGTTCATCCTGCTCGTGCACCACCGGCACGCATTCCGGCCGCTCGACTTTCTGCGCCCGCTCTTCTCCGCAGTCATCCTGCCCGAGGGCTTCCCAGCGCACCCACACAGAGGCTTTGAGACTGTGACGTACGTGCTGCCCGGGCGCGCAGGACTCACGCACCGCGACTCCGAGGGCTGCAAGATGCGCTACGGTGATGGTGCCGTCCAGTGGATGACCGCAGGCCGCGGCATGCTGCATGAGGAGATGTGGGACGTGGACGCGGGCGTGGACGCGGAGCTATACCAAATATGGGTAAATCTGCCACCATCTGCTAAGATGGTGCCGCCGCGTGTGCAGCTCCTCGAGCCCACAGAGCCGACCCCGAAGGCCAGCCAACCCGCCGAGGTGATCCGCGAGGGCGCCACCGCCGTGCGCCGCGCGCCGATTGATTATCAGAGGCTCTCTGACGGCGCAGTGAGCGTGCGCACTCTCGCCGACGGGAGCGGCGGTGCGGGCGCGCAGACCTACTCGCCCATGACTCTTCTGCACGTTGAGCTCAATGGTGCGGGCGCGATGCACTCCGTCGAGGTGCCGGAGGGGTGGACATGCCTAGTCTATGTGCGACGCGGCGCCGTTGGCTTTGGCAGCGGCGAGGTGGTGGCGTCGATGCACGAGATGGCGGTACTAGCGCGTCGTGGCGGTGAGAGCGTCACACTTACCAACGCGGCCGGCGGAGGCGCTCTGACTGACGTCCTCGTCCTCGCCGGGGAACCGATCGGCGCGCCCGTGGTGGCGAGTGGCACGATGGTGATGAACTCGGATGTGCAGGTGAGGCAGGCGATGGCCGACTACCAACGTGGGGACTTTGGGATCCCTTGGGAGCACACGCTCGCGGACGATGCGTGGGCCGCCCTGTGTGACCAGCGTGCGGCGAGCCGCGGGAGGCAACGGCCGTCGCCATCCGAGTCCTTCCCGCCTTAGTCACAGTGTCACACTGGAGACGTTGAGAGGTCAGAGGAAAAATGACTAAAAGAGAGCATGCTCCATGTACCGTACACATGACGCATGAAGTAGGGCCGAAAGAGCTACAGTACAGTACGAGGCTTGACATTGTACTTAGAGAGCGAACTTGGAAACCGCGAGGAGCGAGGGACAATCAAGCACAATCAGACGAGAAATGCAAACTCTCAGCGAACCCATCACCGTGCCGATCGTGGAGAAGTTGTCTAGCAATGCGCTTGTTCAAGGGAAGCACTCCCAAGAAAGGACCCATTACGCCAAATGAGCGTTCGATTCGGCCGCCAGCCCAGCCAGCGCAGCCAGCGCAGCCAGCGCAGCCAGCGCAGCCAGTTCAGATGGCGCAGATAGCGCAGATAGCGCAGCAAGCGCAGCCGAGCCAGCCCATCCAGCCCAACCCGCAACTCAGCCTCGCCCAGCCAAGTCCCGGCAGCAAGGAGACGCCGGCAGTGGGTTCCACTGAGAAGATTGTCTTCGCAGCTCCGACTCGCCGTACGATTTCCTTTGACAAGTGGACATCGAAAGAAATTGTATTAGACGACACTCCAGTCAAGGGCAGCCCACCCACCAGCGAGCTCCAGCGGACGAAGAGCTTCACATCAAGGGCGAGCGCAGGCCTGCGATCCAGGGCGGCCTTCCTCGTTGTGGATCAGGACGTCACGAAAATCGGTCCGATGTCCGAGCCACAGAAGCGCCCGGCGCCCGCGCACGTTGAGCCAGTGGACGAGCCGCGTTCGCCCGGACTGACGCTGGAGAACATCTACGTCCAGCGCGATAGGGAGCAAGCTGCTGCAGCCGCGGCCGCCAAAGCCGCCGCCGAAGCCGCCGCCGAAGCCGCCGCCGAAGCCGCCGCCAGAGTGGCCGAAGCCACATGGCGGCCGCCATCGCCGCAGCTCGCGAGCGGCCAACGCACACCGCAACCAGTGGAAGTGCGACGTTCGGGCTTGCAAGTCGTAGTCCGTACCGCGGTGGCGGGGTTGCTCGGGCTGCTACGCGTCTTGATCTTTGTGGTCTTGCCGGCTCTCACCGTCATTGTTGGTGCGGCGCTAGCGCAGTCGGGTCGCCTACGTGGGCTGCTGCACGTGCCGCACGTGTAAGCCCATGGTTTGTGGCGCGCTGGCAAGGTGACGCAAGCTCGTGGAGGGTCTTGTCTTGCCTCGTGAACATCCCGTGCCCATGCCATGCCCTACTGCCCATGTTCGTGGAGCCAAGGCGCCGTTTCCAAGCGAAGCCCAAGCGAAGGGGACACGCACCATGCGCACGCTCATGCGAAGCGGCCACCTCCGAGCTCCGACTTGGATTCGCCCACACCACACGCCACCGTGGCGTGTGATATCATATGGACATGCCATCGGGGTCATGCGCCGGCCGACGCGCGCAAGGCGCAACCGACCAAACCGCGCGCGCCGGGCCGCGGCCATCGCCGCATCCCGCGCGGTTCGGCCGAAAGTTGGACTACGGGTAGGACTACGTCTACGAACCCGGACTACGATATGGTGAGGAGCCCATCTCGAGGAGCCCCAGGCTCCGTTAGCGACTTAGATTCATATAAGTACCGCTCACACGTCTATCACACGTCACAGCCGTTACCGAGTATTTATTATCGGCTTTTCAGCGCTGATTCAGCGCTGCGCAGCGTGTCAGACACGCGCGGCGCCGCCCGCGCCCGCCCCCGCGGCCCCCGCGCGCGAGCGCCCCCCCCCGTTGCCCCCCCGCGTCGCGCGGTCCCCGATTCCGCCCTTTCGGCGGGCGTTGCGGTAACGGCAAACGCGCCGCCGGCTGGGCGCGCGATCCGAAGGCGAACGGAACCGTCGGAAGCCGCGAAGAGGTACTGACGAGACCACTTCCGCTCCCACCAGCCGCCTCACACCGATCACGTCACGGTACACGGACGACACGCATCAAAGGGCGGCATTCCATCTCTCACGGCGACGGTGGCCCAACATCAGGCTGAGCAGGCACACCGAACGGTCGTGCAGGAGCAACATGCATCTATCGTTTGCAGGGCGCGACTCTCACGGTCCACAGAATGTCCGACGCCATCGTCAACGGAATTCAAGAGCTTTCTCCATCGCCCAACGGCCTCCTAGGCAGTGGGGAAGAGGGCGGGCGGCACGCGCGGGTCTACATGCGATCCGCCGTGCGCGCGCGTGCCGCTGCCCGATGCGTTCCGCGCATGGTACGCGCTGGACCGCGAAATGCTTCAAGCTAAGGCATGCACGAACACCAGCACGGCAAGCTTCAGGACAGGGGAGGGGGGCGGTCGGCTTGCTTGCAAAGAACGCCTCGGTGCTCTCCCGCCGCCGCCCCAGCTCTCGCGGTACTCACGAGCGCGGTGGTGGCATGTGGAAGGGGCGGGAATGGCTCTGAGGTAGAAAGAGTCCAACCAAGGTCAGAGGTCAGCAGGTCAGAGGTCCAGAGGTCAGAGCTCGGAGCGTCCGCCCCTGGCAACGGGCTATTCAGCATGTGAGGCTCGCCCGAGCCTCCGCAAACGTGACACGACATTCAGCCGCCTGTCGCGTCGACCGCCGACCGCCACGCCCGCCGGTCGGCGACGCGCGAGCAACCGTTGTCTGCAGCGGGCCGCCAGCCGGCGTCATCGCGTTCCTGCCCGAGCCGCACGGAGGACTGGGCAGTTTTGTCGGCACGGCGATGACGACGGCGGGCTTGGTGGCCGGTGAAGGCACAGCAGCGGCGGTAGTTGCGGTTGCGACGGTGGCGAGGGTCGCGGCGGAGGCGATGCCATGAGAGGTTGGCTCTGTTGGCGTCGCGCCGAACAGATCGTTGAAGAGAGATACATTGAGGAGCTCAGAGACAGGCGAGAGGAGATCAGCGAAAGGCGCCGCGGCGCCGGGCTCTTCGGTCCCGGTCGTCGCGGCGTAGATCGCGAGCCCCGCTCTTGCCACTGCCGCCGCTGCCTCCTCCAGCGGCGTCGGCGGCCCACCCAGCGGCGACTTGGCCCCGATCTTGCGCCCGCCCTTGAGCACCCCGATTGGCGAGATGCGATCTCCCGCCGGCAGCTCCGACGAGGGTGCGCCACCCGCCACGTGTCCGGTGGCGGTGCGTTGCCGCTTGGGCGAGTCGATCGCCTCCACGGGCGTACCTGGCGGCTCGACCGGTAGGCGTAACGGCGCGAGCATGGCCCGGTACGCATGCCGCCCGCCCAAGCAAGATGCGCTCACATTGGGGGGACAAGGTGGGGCGCCGCTGGCGGCGGCGGCAGCGGGTGCACGGGGCGAGAGCGCGCGGTGCGGCATGCCCGCCGGTGCGAGCACCTGTCCCGGGCAGGGCGCCTTGAATACTGGCGTCATATTGAGCACCTGTCCCGGGCCGGGCGCCTTGAAAACGGTCGTCGTCTCGCGCAGCACCTGTGTAGTGGCGGCGCGAGCTGCTGCTGCGGCGGCAGCCTTGCCTCCAAATGAGACGCCGTGCTCTTCGCGCGTGCGCTCGTGTGGCTGGGTGCGCTTCGGCGGGAGCGAGAGCTGCACGGCACGAACGCTGCCGATCTCGGCTGCAATCTCGATCGGCGGCTCGCCAGATGGCCACTGAGCGCCGAGTTGAGCGCCGAGTAGCGAGCCGAGATCCTCCGAGATTGCGCAGGCGGCGAGCGAGCGCTTGGCCCGCAAGGTCTGCTGAGCGGAACGGGAGGAGATGGAGCCGATCAGGTCGTCCACCGAGGCTGTCGGTGAGAGGTCAAGGGCGCTCTCCTCGACTAGTGCTGGTAGCTGATCCGCTATCGAGCCCGCAGTCGACATAGCCCACGCGGAGAGCTGCAGCATGGCGACACCGCCCGCGCCATCGGGCGATATGGTCGAGGTGGACGAGGACGTGTCTCCGCTCAGTTCCATCGGCTCCGAGCCCGCGGTGTGCAACTTGGCCGCCCCTGCGCCGGGCGCTTCGGTCCCGGTCATCGCGTGGGCATCGAGGTCCAACTTGAGCAGCTCGGCGACGTCGGCGGAGCTAGCTTTAGCGAGATCGAGTGAGGTCGAGGGCAGATTCGCGAAGCCGAGCTGCGACGAGAGGCTGTCGAGCTGCTGCCCGAGGCTCTCACCTGGCCCATCGAGCTCGCTGAGCTCGCCACCGAGCTCGCCGAGATCGTCGAGGTCGCCTGAGCTCTCATCACCCTCGTGGAGCGTGGCGGTAAGCTGCTCGATCAGTCGGTCGCGGTCGGTCTCATCGGTTGCGAACGCGAGCTCCGTCGCGATCGCCACCACGCGCTCCGCGAGCCCCGCCGGCGCCGTCTCTTCTTGGCCCGCGGCCGGGTGCTGACGGCGGCGGCGGAGGCCGCCAGCCTGGCGCGCCTTCATCTTGCGCTGGAGCGAGTAGAAGCGGTTCTTGATGGCGTTGTCGGTGCGGCCCGAGAGCGCCGGCGTCTTGATGATCTCGCACCAGCGGGTGCCCAGCACCGCCACGCCCTGCAGGATGGCACGGTCCTCCTCCTCGCTCCATTCAGTCTTCTTCACCTCCGGGCACAGGTGGTTGTTCCAGCGCTCGCGGCACTGCTTGCCGACGCGGCCTGTGGAGAGCTGTGTGGCGATCATTGACCAGCGGCACGCGCCGTACTTGTGCACGGCTGCGACCAGCGCGGTGTCCTCCTCGGGCGTCCAAGGGCGCTTGACGAGCGAGCCGCCGCACCCCGCACCTGCGCCGCCGTTGCCAAATGCGTCAGTCGAGCTGGTCGTGTCCGGGCTCGATGAACGCGTCTGCGTATGCTCGTCGTCGATGCTTCGGTCGAACGCCGTCATGTCGAGCGAGTCGACCGCCATCAGCCAATCGGCCGAGCGCTCCGTCTCGTGGCAACGAATGCTTGCGGCAACGGCGACGCGAAACGTCAAAACGACCGTCTTTCCTAATTTTAGAAAAACGAACTGCAAGCAGGCAACAGGCAAGCACGCCAAGCACCAAACTATCCCTGCGTCGGATCCGGACAAAATCAACTCGGATAGAGTCTCGCCGAGCACCTGTTCACACGCGTTCGACGCACTCACTTCTCACTACAACCAGGCGAGGTTCGCATCTTTCCTTGCATCTTTCACAGCTCCTCCTTCCTATCCTCTTCTGGTTCGTCGCCGACACGCAGTCGGTCGTCAGGTCGATCGTCCAGTCGATACGCCGGCTCCGGTTCGCTCGAATTGCGCCGAAGCACAAACACCGGCTCATAGCGATGGCGGTGATCCGCGGGCGCATGCAGCCGGCCGTCCATCCAGCCTACCCGTCGGAGCTCCTCCCAGCCCGCGAGCATGCGCGGGAGCCGGAGTGTACCGTAGCGCCGATGCAGGTTCCACACGATCAGATCCGGCCCCACCGGCAGCGAGAGCAGGAAGACCCCGCCCGGTCTGAGTGACCTCCATACCGTTTGCATCGCCGCCAAGTCGCCGTCCGGGTTGAGAGGATCGCCGTACCGTCCCAATCCATCGTGATCAAAGGCGCCGTGCGCGACCGCGACATCGAAGCGAGAGGCCGGCTCAAACTCGGCTAACGTCGTTGTCACCAGCCGCGGATCCTCGTACGTGCGATAATTATACTCGACGGTGGTCACATTCTTGGCTCCTGCGGCAAGGAGCAGGCACTCGACCCATGGCTCGCTGCTCCCGAAGACGACGGCCTGCGCCTCGCGCTGTCGCGTGCCGTCGCCATCACGCTCGCGAATGGCATCTACGATCGCCTCTGTGATCCACGCTTGCTTCGGACGCAGCCGACTTGGATTAGCAACAGAGCGTGCCGCCTCCTTGAGCATGTGCTTCAGGTCGTCTGCTGGAAATGTGTAGTGCGTCAGCTCGCCACCAATGGTGTCGTCGACGTAAAAGTGCTCCAGTGGGATCGCGCCATTCATCGTGTAGCGAGGAAGCATGTCGGCCGGTGGGGTCTTCGGCGGTGTCATCGCCGCGGGGCTCATCGCGCCGCCGCGGGGTCTTGACGAAACGGTCATGCATCGAAAATTCGCGCATAGGCCCCGCGGCCACGTTCACGTTAAATTGCCATCTCGGCAAGACGCACAGCCACAGGCCCCGTGGAGACCCATCGTGGGGGGCGCAAGGTGCGGCACACACGCACACGGACACACACGCGCGCGCCACACGCTACCACAAACACCGGATCGAACAGAAGGAGGAAGGGGGCGGGAGTGTCAAGGTGGTGAGGGAGGAGGCCGAGGGGGCCATCTCACGCTCACGGATCCTGCCCGCGCGAATGTATAGAAGGTGGGCTGCTGCGCTTTCGCCCCGGTCCCTCACCGTACGGCTGTCGTTGGGGCCCCCTCACCGGGCAACCCTGGGCGCTTCAAGTTCCCTGCACCGCTTGCCGCGCCGTGCGCACACCTCCCCCTGAGCGGCCGGTTGGGATTCCGCTTCCGAAACCAGCACAGCGTCGGACTCATCGTCGAATAGGGTGCGGCGTTGCCTGTTGGGGCGGGAGCGCCGCGAACCGCCTGTCCCTCGGGCTGCAGCACACGCGCCGGCCGTGGAGGAGGCTCGCGGGCTCGCTTACGCGGTGCAAGGGCAGCAGGCTGCGCCGTGATTGGGGAGATTCCTCCCGGGGCGCACGCTGCGCAGAGATCGAGGAGCAGGGTCAGGCCCCGCGGCCGACTCGAGGTGCACCCGAGGTGCACGGCGATCGCATGCGCGCTCCTGCCGCCAAAAAATTCCCGCGGCCAACAGACCGCGAATCGGCTTCCCGTCGACACACAAATCACTGTGCTTCTGTGCCGCACTCGCACACACCGACTCCGTCCGGTGCATCACGGCGTGTACACGGCGTGTACTCGAGAGACTATACACGCCCTTCGTCGAAATGATTATCGAGCAGATGCGTCCAGGTGGTGCCAGCGATTGGCTATGCTCGCCCATCTTTGGTAGAGAGCTGCAGTGTGAACGAGCCCTCGGCTGATAGACTGGTTGCTCCATGGTTTGCTTGTCATTGCAAAGTGGACAACATGTGGCAACGAGCTTGCATGCTCGACGCAGCCGCTCATGTTGACGCGATCAACACTCCGATTCCACATCGTCGCCGGCTGGGCGATATAATAGGGGTCGTAACAATTGAATGTGTGTGGCAGACAGCGTGTGCTCCGGCGGAAGAGGAAGTTGAAGGGGGTCTGCTCGCCGTCATTGCAAAATATCAATGCACGATTTCCAAGCTGATGCAATGCACGGGAGTATTCGGATGCATTCGGAATGATGACCATCACTCCTGTGTTGAATTTGCTGACCCCATAAAGTCGGCCATTTGGCAAACAATTCTTCTCTGCCTTCCCTATCTTGGCTTTGATCGCCATGGCAGCTGCCAATGAAAACATGGGTGCAAGTGGAATAGACCAAAGCTTGTGCAATGGGCGGAGTACCATCGCATCGCTGTCGACGTAAATAATCCGATCGAACTGCGTCATGTTCAACAACGCAAATTTGAGAAACGTGTACTTCAACCCCGGGCGTGAAACGACTCGACTCCCATTGACTCGAGGCCCACGCATACTTCTGAGGCAGTGCTTGTTCCGCACAGGAACATTGACATGCTTGAAGATGAGCGGTGCGTGCCGCTCCGCAATATCGTCGAGCAGCGGCCCATCAGCAGTGGGTGTGCAGTTTGTAGCGCCATCCATCAGAACGACGATGGGCCGATGCTCATCGTGTTGCCGGATAGAATGCAACAGCACCTGGAAGCCTGAAAAGTAGGCCGTCGCAGCGCTTCCACACCAAATGGTTGCATACACCTCGCGCTGAGCTGACATGGGCACACTTCCGTTCGACTGTAATGCTGCGGCAGCTTCAGGTGGGCCACAAGACGGCTGCGCGATGGCGAGAGTGTGTGGGTCTGCTTGTGCGTTCTGTGTACCGGTACTTACCGGTAAAAAGAAGGGGGTTACCGGTACCGGTACCGGGTACCGGAATCGGCAGCTGAGAGCTGTGCGCGCCTCTACGGTAACGCTCTAACCGGCCGCGGGCCGGGCGCCTCCGCCCCCGCGCGTCCGAAGCGTCTAGCGAGAGGCGCACGATTGGCGAGCGGCGTGGTAAGGGGGAATATGGAGTTTTTGGTTTTTGACAACCAGCATGCAAACAACATACCCACTGATTCTCCAGAGCATGGGGATCACCATGGTACCCTTGAGATGCACAGGGCATGCATCAAACATGAGCTACCAACCTCCGAAGGTATGACTTTTTTTCATACACTGAGGGCTCAGGCACAGCGCGTGCATCACAAGGCCGATTCTCGACGAGGAGAGGC
>PJAB01000734.1:0-21467 GCA_002887195.1 Chrysochromulina parva | reverse complement strand
GGAATTTCAACGTCATGGAAAGGCTAGGATTACAATTCCCAGTTTCCGAGTTTGAGCCTCAAATTCCCGATTCCACGACTTTTGTTGGAAACTGGGAATTTCAACGTCATGGAATTTCGATGGGGCTAGGATTACAATTCCGAAATTCCGGGATTTCAATTCCAAGTCCGCCCCTGCACTGTCGCCTCACCAATATTGGTTAATATTCTTGCGTGAACGAATTCGTGCTGCATGTTACACGATCTCCACGTGTACCTCAAACAGTGACATATTGGGTGTGCTGTTGATGCGCTTTGCTCTCCGACCCCCCGCTGGCTGCCCCTTTCCGTACGCATGGGCTGTCGGGCCGAATCAGAAACGGGCTAACAGAATTCAGTTTCAGAATAACCACACTCACAATCGTAGAACAGCTAAGAACAGCCTCGTTCGAGTTGTTTAGCGCGTCGTATACTCCCACCCGCGCACTAGCATGCGCACTCGTTCCTCCGGACTATTCGTACTCCGACTCCGTCCTCGAGCAGTTGAGGCGTGAATGCAAGTCACGTCGAGCTCGTCGACAGCCTCGAGACACGATCCTCAACGCACAGCTTTGCTTAAAGTTTTCTGTGCGTGGCTCGAGGCTAATGTCGTGTGTCGACGTCGCGAGCACTTCCACGTCGTAGTGATGATCCCGCAGGAATTCCCACAGCGCACGAACCTCGTGTGCTTGATACTCTGGGTAATTGAATAACTCGTCAAAGACAAGTACGGAACCTGAGTGTAGCCGAGCTGCCAACAAGTCAAAGACGGTCTTGGTCGAGGAGTACAGATCACAATCAATATGAAGAAGAGTGACTGGCTCCTGGTCATGCGATGAGAGAAATCTGTAGCACACCCCGCGCACAAGTCATAAGAGTGAGAAGTGAGCACAAATGTCGTGGAGAGTGCAGGCTCTGTGTGAGCCTTGGAGAGAAACCGAGGGAGGCTCTCATTGTACCAGCCCACCACCCAGCCGACAAGTGATTCGAGATGAGCTGGCAACTTTGGGGGCTGGCCCGCCAGCGCGAAATTGCCCCGTGACATAGAAGCTGCCTTTCGGAGAGCAGCTCTATGCCCAGGACGCCACACATGTCGCCAGTCTTCTGGAAGGCCGAGAAAGGAATCGAATCCGTACACGGCAGGGCGGATCGAGACATGATTTCGGCGATAGTTCGCCATGATTTCGATCGTGGTTCCTTTCCAAACACCAAACTCCAACCACAACCCTTGTGACGCTCTCGCGCACGGAAGTCCACCCGTGACAAGGGCAAAGCTGTCGCTAATCGGCGCCTTGCGAAGAGTTGTTATCAGAGCGAATGTAAACGCTGTGAAGTTCCTTTGGAATGGCACAATCTCACCACTGCACATGAGTGAGTAAGATCACCACTGCAATCTCACCACGTGCACCTCGTTGACGAGCGCGGAGGGCTCGAAGGGGCTGTGACCCTACTTGTTGTTGGCTTGCACGCTTTAGCCCGTGGATCAACTTAGGATCAGAAGCCAAAAACCCGTGAACCAGAAACCGGGTACCGGTACCGGTACTGTACCGGTAAAAAGACACCGGGGGGAGTTGGGACACACTCCCGTAGGTACTGTAGGATGCCCCCGCGCGGTTCGTACCGTTAATACCCGGCTGATGGTTCAAATTCCGTAAACTAGAGGTGGGTCAAAAGGGACGATAACGGTGTACCCGGTTCATGTGTTACATGACATGTATAGTTGACGCGGAAAGTTACTGGCTCCGGAACGAACACGCGGGCAGTACAACTAGTAATACATGTAACAGTGCCGTACCGGGTAGCACCGGTTGTCGCGTCTGTCGTGTTAACGTTCACGCACGAGGCGCCACACACACAACTCGCTCGTGCGCGACCGCTTAGACCGCGTGAACGCCTATACGGGGAGCACGTGATGCGCGCGCACGGGCAGCAGTTCATACAGCAATGCATACGCAACCAGTCCGAGCCTGTGATTAGTGTGGCATCGCTGGAACGAGTGATCATTGGCAGACTTACAGGTGGCCTGGGAAACCAGCTCTTGGCCTCTCTATCGCTCGTGGTTCTCGCGTGCCTCACAGGACGCACGCTAATCTTCGAAGACGCACCTCATGGCCTCTTTTCTCAGGTCTTCAGCCTTCCGTGGGACCTCAAAAGAGCGACATCAATCAGTCAGCTCAATCAGTCCTACGGCCTGCGCGGAGTCGCGGTTCGTGCTGTGGATCTGAGTTCACAGGGTCCGTGGCAAAATCATGCACGGCTTGCGTGCGATCGTGATATTTCCACCTTCGATCGATTGCTAGTATCGGCAGACGGCTACTTTCTGAAAGCGCTTCTCGTAAACAGATGGCATCGGAACATCATGGCAGATGTGTGCCCAGTGATCGACCGCTGCTTTGAGATTTTATTTTCCACGTTGATGGCGCCGAGACCGCATGTACTACAGGAGCTCAAAGCATTGCTTGGTGAACATCCGTTGCCATGTGCCGTTGGTGTACACATGCGCTCTACCGAGACCCTGAGCCCATACTCGTGTCCTTGCTTACAACGGCCGTGCCCTCCTTGCACCACAAGTTATGTTCACACGATGGTCGAAGCGTACGCCAAGTGCACACGCTTTCTGCTGGACGTGGCCGCTGTTGGCGGTGCGCGAGTCACCACATGCAACGATCAGAAGCACGCGAATTATTTCGGGTGCAAACACGCCAGGGAAAACGTACAGATATTCGTGGCATCGGGCTCTCAGAGTCTGCTTCGCGACTTTGCATCGCTTCTGGATAACGACACCCGTCTCCTTTGGAATAAAGCTGTCGTCTTCCCGCCTGCACAGAGTATGCGAAGCTGGAGTTCGAGATCATTTAGGTACAACCGCGCTTTGCTCACAGGTGCAGCGGTTGACCTGCTTGCTCTCGCAAGATGCAAGCGTCTAGTCGGGACGCCACGCTCCACATTCTCGTACGCCGCCCAAGCCATATTTTCTGCTCAACAAGCGCAAGTGCACATGGTCGCAGGCCCGAATGGAAGTCGCACTCCTTCGGAAAGTTGTAGGCTGTACAACCACACCCAGCCGGCGTACCACGCTTGGATGCGTTATCATGAAATGCCCGGAATGCTGTTGAAATCACATGAGGGGCTCTATCGGGACTGCTTTCTGGAATTCCATGACTCTCCTCGATCCAACGATGTATTTGCTCTTGAGTATACCGTTCCCGGACGCGAACAGTAGTTTGACCCAAAGCGCAAATGGGGGAGCAGAGTCTTCCATTTTCATATCAGATATGTTTCGATACGTGAGCTCCCTATCCTACACACTCACTCCGGCAGCTGCTGAGTGCTGTTTGCGGAGTTCGAACTCGAATGCACTGGGTAAGAGACGTGTCGCGTTGGACGCCTGAGTGTGGTACGTCCACGTTTTTGTTTCTTTCTACTGGGTGCATGTGTAAGGCATCTGAAAATCTCAACACGAATTTCCGTGTTCCCCGCACCGCGCTCTGCACACGCACTTAGCGGGCACAGTAACAGTTCCGTAGCACGGTAGTCGCGGGTGTCGCGTTAACGTTACACGCACTTCACACACCACGCCGTGCACCCGTGCTGAAGGCACACCACGCTGCCTCGTTGCCGCCGCCGCAAAAGCGCCCGCGCAGGCCAAACCCACCCTGTGCCTGTCTACGTGTCGAGCTTTCGACCCTGCATGCGGTTTCTAATCAGGGACGGTTGCCATGGGCGGCGCTGTCAAGCACAGATGTGGAGCCAGAGAAGGCGAGAGGCGAATACCTTGCCGTGTGCGCCCTGCCAACCCGTTAGCGGCGGGCGTTGCCACCCAAGTGATGGGCAAAGCGCCCCCCTCTGATCGGCCGTGGTGGTTGGCTGACCGGAGCCACTGCTTCATTTCCTGGTTCGTGGCGTAGGATTGTTCCGAGTGCGACTGTGCCACATGTGCAGCGGAGGCGACCCTCACCCCTTCATCTTGACTGCTTGCACGGGTACGCGACCAGCCGTGCGCTTTGGCACTCTGCTGCTGTGCTTCCTTGCGCGTCCTGCGCTTCTTGTGGCTCACCTGCAACCGCCTCCCCTTCCCTCTACCGCCCTCGCCTGGGTTCGAACGGTTGGCTACTTGTCTCGCCGCAGAGCGACCGCTCCGACCGGGATGTGACGTGGCGGCGATGAGGGTTGGGCAGCGTGAGAAGACAAGAGGAGCGCCGTCCACGAGCTGGCCTCGCCAGGTTGTCAGGCAGAGAGCCATGCGCGGAAAATCACCCAGGCTGTCACGGTAAAGGCTGATCTCCGGCCCGCTTGGACCGAGAGCCAGTTTATAAACTTGCGGACCTGTCGTGGGCTCGCTTAGAGGCTCGCTGGTGCCGACATGGGTGGTGACTTCTCCTTGACGCCTTCCTTCGTGCTCGCCGTACGCGCCGCCGCCCTCCACCTCATCAAGCCTGTGCGCCGCGTTGAGCAACGCTGGCTCCTCGGCCCCACATGCATGCACGATGTCCGCTGAGGAGGTCGTGTGCCTAAAGCCACTTGCCGCATTGAGGCCGAGGTGCGCCCAGCATGGCTTCGGAAGCACAGTGAGCGTGCTCGTACAGTTCGGCCAGAAGCCACAGCCACTATGGAAGGATGGCACGACGGTGCGCAGCGTGGCGAGCGGATGTGAGGTGCGGATCTGGCCCATGAGGTGCGGATCTGGCCCATGAGGTGCGGATCTGGCCCACGAGGTGCGGATCTGGCCCGTGGTCGAGCCGTTGAGCATGAGGGGCACACTCTGGCGAAGCGCATCACTTCCAGCTGCAGCACCCGCCGCACTGGCCATACCGGTAGCCATACCTCGGGTGACAGGCGACGCACCCGGCATCAGCACGACGGCAGCTTGGGCAGCTACGGCGGAGCGCGGCGGAGCGCGGCGCGATGAGGTCTTCTGGCATCGATGCAGGACCGCCAGAGGGGCGTACGGTTTCTTGTGAGCGCGCGTGCCGCCAAGAGCAAGGCACGCGCGAGGCACGGCCTGTAAGGCGAGGCGCAGACCTTTCTCCACGTGCCCTGCCTCCGTGTGAGCTCCGTCTGCATCGGCATGAGTAGGCGGGGTTTTGGTCGAGTAGGACATGTCGTCGTCTGTAAGCATCCGCCCGTCACGAGAACGCTTGCCCTTTGCACTCTGCTGCTTGGGCATCGAAGGGAATTCCCACGACTGCCATGCGGCGAGCCGATCCGAGCGCAAGTGCGAGCAGTTGCGCA
Organism: Chrysochromulina parva; assembly: GCA_002887195.1. NCBI lineage: Eukaryota > Haptophyta > Prymnesiales > Chrysochromulinaceae > Chrysochromulina > Chrysochromulina parva. Next base: position 16,218 of record PJAB01000734.1, on the reverse strand, counting down.
GCTGCAGCGGGAGCCCCTCCCATGCGGCTGGTTGTGCGAGCTCGAGCTGCCTAGCCTGCGGGCTCGACTCGAGCATCGGCTTGAGCAGCTCCGCCGCGCTGCGCGTGGCGTCGAAGTGCGGAATCATGTACACGGAGCCCGCACAGCTCGCCGACGTGTGGACAATGTGATGGCCAACACGATCGCCTCCCCATGACGTGTTGGCTATCGAGGCAAGGCCGATGCGTTGAAGGTCGAGCCCGATGGCCGCCATAACCAGCCGAATCACATCCTGCCTCACTTTCATCGACTTGCCACGTACCGACTGGCGCAGCAGTGGCAGGTAGCTCTGCAGCCGCGCGCTCTCATTCCTTGGAAGCCACGGGTCCCGAGCAAGCCCTTCGGCCGCTGCGCGCGCGATGTTCCACACGCGTGCCTTCGTGCCCGTGTTGTGGTCCAGGTGATGCACCGCGTCACGCCACGGCGGCTCGATGGCTCGCAGCCGCAGCGTGCGCAGGAGCGGTCGGTAACGCGACGTATGCATCAGGATCCACTGGAGCGTCTGCTGCTCAAAGGCGTGCGAGAGGCCGTAGGGGCCTGGGTCGAGGCTCCACCACGCGCGCAGCACCTCACGGGCGGCCGCGCTGCTGTGCACCACGAAGAAGCCAGCGTTCGGCCCAAGCGAGTAGGGGGTATCCCACGCGAAGAAGAGTTGCGCGCCGGCTGGCGATGCGCTCTGAGGATAGTGTGATTGGTATGAGGCAGCGCTGTAGCGTCGAAGGAGCTCGGGAAGCGACGCCTCGGTGGCGTTGCGCATCATCACGTCTGAGTCGAGATACACGACGCTCCCAAACGCACTGAGCGAGAGCACATGCGCCACTGCCGCGAGCTTACAGTAGCTCGGGTGGCGCTGCCCCCAGCTCGGGTGCAAGCAGCCGCCGCCTGCAAGGCGCAAGAAGTAGAGGGCGTAGCCATGAGCGCACGCCCAGCGAATGTTCTGGTCTGCATGAGCAAGAGTGAGATCGCACGAGGGCAACGTGTGAGCACAGAGGAGGCGCTGAACGAACATATTTGACGCCGAACTCACAAAAGGCAAGAGAGAGGGCCGTCACGTCTCGCAGTGGCACCGACGCGTGGGCTAGTGGCTCCAGGTTCGGACTGCGCGTGTCAAGCATCACGACCGCGATGTTCGACACTTTTGAGCCATCGCTGCGCATATCGCTTCGCGTTGATCAAACGACCTGCAAGCATTGCATTGTTGTTGCGAAGATGACAAAACGAGATGAAGTGAATGCATGCATCGGTGCGCAAGCATCTGCAATCTTCGGGCGACCAATATAGTCTCCGTACGATATAGCAACATCGAAAACTGTAACCGCTTAGGAATCCTACGTCAAGAGGCAGAGGCCCGAATGGCCCGCATTTCTATCGATACGCACGCTTGCTTTTTTGCTTTTGTTGAAAAGCTGCGGATGGGTATCACTGACCGTCTACATTTTATTGCGGATTCATTTTCTTATCTGCATGCATACCGCCATGCGCCAATCCGTTACTTGCAACGAAGTCTCGTGTTTCCAGATACGTATGCGAGGTCAACAGAAGCTCGCTGAGTCCGGCGACTTCACATACGGCCGGGGCGGGTCGCTGGCACGATCGTTCGTCGCTCCTCGCGGGCAGACCGCCGCCGCTGGGTCGCATGGGTCGCACTCCTTGGGCGCCGAGACGCTGAACCACCCTTGGGTGACTGAGGGGAGCGCCTTGGGCAGGGACTCTTTCGCCAACCGGCCGTCTCCGCCCACGGGCAAGAGCAGCCTATGGGTGCGCTCGTGGGAGATGGTCGGCGAGGCCGTCTTCGACGAGCACGCCAAGGAGGTCACCCGTCCAAACGAAGAGAATCCGTGGATCCTCAAAAGGCAACATCTCCTCGATTTCAAGGGCTTCGTGCGAGCTTTCCGCGACACGCTCGATCATGCGGGCAACCTCGTGCCTCATCCCACTCTCGATGAGCTCGATTACCTCTTTGAGCATGCGGGCCAGCCCCCCAAAATGCCGCCGAGGGATCCGCTCACCAATCGCATGCGGCCGGTGGCTACCGCGAATCGAGACGTCGACCAATCGAACTTCGTGGCGACTGCGCGGGGTTGGGCGACCGCGCACGGGAGCGACCCGCAGGAGATCGTGCGCCTGATCGCCAAACCGCCGCGCCGCCTCGACGGTTCGCTCGTTGGCTCAAGTTTCTCGCTGACGCCTCACGAGCGCCTGTGGGCCGATGCGGCGGCAGGGCCGTTGACGCCACGCTCGCCTCGGTTCCCCATTTTGGAGCCGCAAACGCCTCGGTTCCCTGCAGGGTCCGCAGAGGCACTCAGTCCACGAAGGCACCCAGAAACTGTACGTCTTGGAGATGCCGATGTACTGACGGGCGATCGGCTCGTGCTCGAGCTGATCACACACGACGATCCGTCAGGCAAGCGCGCCAACGCGTTCCGAAAGGAACTCGCGCGCAAGCGGCTGACCGAGATGGCCAAGGGCATCGACGATGAGGATCCCGTCGCCAAGGCGGACGCGTCGCGCCTGCGCGTGAGTCAGCTGCTCAACACCAGGTTCCACTCCGCAGGCAGCTTCACCGATGTCTCCCGTCGCCGACTCTCTGACTGGTTCATGGAGGCGGTCAGCGGCCACAAGCACGGCGCGCACGCCTCGACAGCCATCGAACCGCAGACTAGGGGTGACCGGCTGACCGCCGCCGAAAAGATCAGCGGGGCGGGGCGAGCCACCAAACGAGCCGGAAGGGCGAGTCGTGAGGACACGTCAGGCGCGCCACCTCTCCCTCCCAAGCTCTCCCCTCGGCGTGCGGGCCCCCTCTCATTGCAACAGGAGTGGTTTGCCGGCGGCGACGGCGGCGCGAAGGCGAAGATGGAGGAGCTGGACCTGCAGACGAAGTTGTTGCTGCGGCTGCCGCCGCCGTTGACGATGCCCAAGACCAAGACAGCTATGGAGGCGGAAGCCGCAGCTCGGGCTCAGGGCCATGTCAACACAGCCCGAATGAACCGTGCCGACTTCTCGAGGCTCGTGGCCAACGTGCTGGACGAGCCCAAAGCGACCAAAAAGCCCTTTGGCGCCGCGGCCCGTCGCGAGGCGGAGCGCGCCCGCGCGGCGACCGAGCAAGGTAATATCATCCTCGAGCTGCTCGCGGATCGCATGTGGGCAGACGCATGTGTTGGCCAGGTGCCCATCGAGGGACAAGAGGTCACTCTTTCCTTCCAGGACGTGTGCAAGTACTTTGCCGTGCTCACCTCGGACGACATCGAGGTGGGCGCTGGCACCCCCGGAGGCACCCGGACGCGGCCACTAGAACCGTTTCGTTCGGGTTTGATCGTCGAGTCCCTGAGTCCTCCCCTCCTTAGACCCTCCTTCCCCGTGCCCGCCTGCCCTAGCCAGCAAAGCATCATCCTTGTCACCTCATTCATCCTCAACCTTATCCTCAACCGCCCGCCCCACACTGCCCAACCGCCTCCCCTCATCCCCCCTCATCCCCATCCCCGCCCGCCCAACCCCAATGCCTTCCTGGCAGACACGCGCTGCCTTCCTCTTCGACTTGTACGACTTCAATAACAGCGGCTCGATCACGATTTCCGAGCTCTCCGCGCTCATCAACGCGGCCACGCCCGGCTCTGTCGTTGAGCAAGACCTCCTGACTTGCATGCGCTCCATCCCAAAGCGGGATCCCAACATGTACTACGGCATCACCACTAACCGTCTCGTGCGCCGCGCTGAGGTAGTCTTCTCCGAATATGTCGAGGCGGTACGTGCCTCGAGCATCCAGGGCAACACGACTCTTGTCGACAGCATCTGCCAGCGGCTCGGGCTCCCGCCCACGCGCATGTGAGCCACGTCACGCAACTCCCTCCGCATCGCCTTGTGCCCCTCCGCCCGTACCAGTGTGTGTACTTTGTCCCGGTGTCTTTTTTTACCGTAGTTTCCCAGTTGTCCGTGTGTGTGTCCCGGCTCCCCCGGTGTCTTTTTCCGTAGTTTCCCAGTTAGGGTCGAATGAATTTGTCTTGAGGTTCGAAGTATAAATTTGGCCATGGACGAGGACGCCGAAGCCTGCACCAACGCTGATGCCGATTCTGCAAACGACTCCTCTGCTACATCTTTGTCATCGCAGCCGCCTGCAACCATCGCGCAAACCTCTGAGCCGCTCGGAAGCGAGTTACCTGATGACCCTTCCGCAGTGCAATCCTCGCAGGCAACCACGGGCTCGCCATCCTCGCCAAAGAAGGGCAAGCCGCGCAGCCCGCAGCTTAGCGAGAGCTCATCGCTCTCGCCCCAGCTGCGACGCATGCTCCGCAAGGCTTCGCCCTCTCCGCGCAAGACAAAGCAGGCGATCCCAGACGATCAGGAGCTTGAGCGACGGAGCCAGGTGCGTGGGCTGATGCATTTGTGGAACAAGTGCGACTTCCGCTACGAGGACCTCCTGCGGTTGCGCAAGCTGCGCCTGAGCAACCGCGCGCTCGACGACGATGACATCGGCGCGCTGTGCGCCGTACTCGACGAGAAGATGAAGCAGGTGAGCGAGCTCGATCTAGTGGGTAACAGGCTCCGCGATGCTTCTCTCGTCGCATTGGGGAGCGCGCTGGAACGCGGAGCCGTTCCGCACCTCACGACGCTCCACGTCGACCGCAATCGGATGGGCGACGCTGGTCTCAAGGCGCTCGCCGCCGCCATCAATGGGGGCGCGCTGTCGCGGCTCACACAGCTCTTCCTCAACGGCAACAGCTTTTCCTCATCAGGTGTGGTCGCTCTTGCCGAGACGGCTACGCACGGCCACTTGGCCGAGCTCACGTGCCTCGGGCTCAGCGGCAACGAGGCCATCGGTGACGAGGGCATTGAGGCGATCGCGCAAGTGGCGACCAAGTGGATGCCCGATCGCGAGGACGTCCATGAGGACCGTAAGTGCTTCCCCCAGTTGAAGGAGCTCCATATGCGCGGCGTAGGCGTGGGCGATCGCGGGCTCAACGTACTGGCGAGCGCCATCGAGCCGAAGAGCGGCGGCCTGCCGTCGCTTCGCACCATCTTTGTCAGTACCGAGCACTTGCAGCACCCCGCGCTCAAGACGGCGTGCTGTGGGCGAGGGGGCAAAGGCGCTGGGCATGCAGTCCAGATGGAGTTTTTCTGAGGCCCATGGCGAGCCGTGTTGCGTGTTTTTTACAGTTGTTCACACTCCGTCAGTTCACACTCCGTCCGTGGACCCTGGGTTACGATGACGCAGCCATGGTCAGGGCTCCCTCCTGATGTCCTGCAGGCGGTGGACAAGCTGGCCGAGTTCAAAGTTCGCAAAGGCCCAGAAGGCACGGCTTTCGAGAGCATGGTCCGTGAAAAGGAGCGCGGAAACCCTCGCTTCGCCTTCTTGCACGACATGTCCTCGCCAGCCCATGCCTACTATCAGTTCCGGCTCGTTAGCCTAGGGGCAGCGCCAGCGGCGCCTTCGATGGGTCATCTCGCGCCACCTCCTCCGCTCCCGCCGCCCCAAGGCTGGGGCCCGCCGCCCCTGCCGCCCCCGCCGCCCCAAGGCTGGGGCCCGCCGCAGATGCCGCCACAGCCACCGCAAGCGCCAGCATTGTACTACCCGAGCCTCCACCAGGTTCCACTACCTGAGGTGCCTCCGCCGCCTCCGATGGCGCCGCCAATGGTCACCGCACCCGTCCTCCTTACGAATGGGGCAGCCGCGCCGCCGACGACTTCGGCCACTCTCTCCGCCTTCACGTGCCCCGTCGGGCTGCTCGCGACCATCTTACGCGAGCGTCATGGCGAGCGTGCCCACTTCAGTGGCCGCAGTGGTCGCGGCGACAGTCGACGGCCGCCCCCCTTCGTTCCTCTGCAGCCCAACGAGTTGCCACGTGCTCTGCCACCGCGGGATGCGCCGCAGGCACTTCCGACCCCCGCCGCGCCGCGCGCGCCTCCGCTAGCGAATTGCACTGCTGCACCTGCACATGCGCGCTTGCGGCGCACCGCCCCTGCCTGCTCCTCGTCTGCCCGCCTTGGCCTGCACCGCGGATTCACATTGCACCACCCGTGCGTTCGTTCTCTTCGACTGGGGCGGCCGTCGCTCTCGGCTGGGTCCCTCCCCCTCCCTCGAACGTCCAGGCACAGGTGCTTGCGGCAGTCGACCGTTACTATTCTGGCGAGCGGCCGCCTTCGCACCGGAGCCGCAGGCGCGAGAGCGGGCGCGAGCATGAGCAGCACGCGCGCGAGCCGCGCGGGCGAGCCTGTGAGTATGACGGTGCGGGCAGCGCGGGTAGCGAGCGCGATAGAGACCATAGAAGAGACCGAGCGGGCGAGCGAAGCGGTGGCGGCGGCGGTGGAGGTGGCGGCGGTGCGCGCGATGAGCCCTCCTCGAATCTACGACGTTCGAGCTCACCACGGCGCTCGCGCTCGCCGACGCGCGGTGACCGTGGGGGGATGGAGACGGGCGGGTATGCGCGTCTTGCGGCGGCCGCACAGTCGGAGATGGGCGTGCGCGAGGACGGAAGGTGACTGGGAGCGCGCGTGGCCGCCTCATCTCCCTCTATCTCCCCCAATCTCCCATGATGCTCACCGATTGTCGCTTCTGGACAGAGCGATTGACGACCACGGGCAGCGGCACGTCGGCCTTGGTGCCGCGAGGGCCAGTGGCGAAGACGACGCTTTCGCTGCCTTCCGTAACCGCTCCGCCAACACGTACAAGGAGAAGCTTTTCATCAGTAAGACGCAGCTTTACTCGGGCTCATAAATGCATGCGGCGCACACGCTCACACGCAAGGAAGGGTGCAGCAACGCTGACGTCTTATAGTTTGCCCACTGCACCTCGGTGCTCTTCGAAGACTGGCAGAGAGAGAAACGACATTGAGAGAGAGAGAGCGGGGGGTCACATGTGCCAATTCACAGGTCCACAAAAGTTTCCTCATCACCCATGCTCGCACAAGTTCACGTAACGCCACCGCCCACGCGCTCGCGCAAATGCCCATGAGCGGCAAGAAGCGCGCTCGAAGCGATGGTGTGGAGGATGAGCCCCTTGCCGATGTGGCCAGAAGCCTCGCGATTGTGACCAGTGCTTACGTCGCCATCGACGGCTACGACATTGCTCGCACCGCGAAGCGGCAACAAAGAGAAGCGGGCATCTACATTGATGGCATCCAGTACGGAGAGGTGAATCCGGAGGCGTTTGCAACTGCATTGAGCTGGTGCGCTCCCCGTGCTGGCGAGACGTTTGTGGACCTAGGCAGTGGCAGCGGCAAGGCCGTGCTCACCGCCGCTCTATTGCACCCACTGGCAAGTGCAACAGGCATCGAGATCCTGGAGCCACTGCATAAGGCTGCCATGCGGGCGCACGAGGCGGTGCTAGCCGCCGACGCGCGTGCGCTGCGAACTCCCGAGGTGAGGTTCGAGTGCGGCGACGCGTTGTCACACCCATGGACCGACTGCGATCTCGTGTTTGTGTCGCTCACCTGCTTCACTGACGAGATGGTGGAGAGGGTTGCTGCTGATGCGCAACGCCTTCGGTCGGGGTCGCGCCTGCTTTGCACCTCACGGGCACTCGAAACCGGCAGCGCCCTCCGACTCTTGAGGAGGGAGCCAATCAAGTACGGGCGAGGCATGCTGACATTCCTCGCCTACGAGCGGGTCTGAGCTGGGTCTGAGACGTAAATGAAGACGGCTGCTCAACCTCAAGGCGGCCGGGGCGCCAAATCAGACACCACGGGTTGTCAGACACCACATTTTACAATGGTTCTGGTACCCGGCCCGGGCAGACTGAACGACGAGACTGACGCGCGTCCGACGCGCGGGGCTCTGTCCGGTCTTTAAAATAGAAGCAATTGGAGCGAGCGATTCATAAACAACAACTGGCTCAAAATGGCGCGGTGGTGGACGCGCGCACAAAAACATGATGTACTAACGCCTAACCGCCGACCGGCGAGACCTACGCTACGCCCTTGCAACTACGCCCCCGGACGCCCCCGGAGGGCACCGAGCGCGGCACCGCCACGCCCCCCCCCCCCGCGCGCGCGCCACCAAATGTTGCACCAATGCGGGTCTTCGCCCCGCACGCAAAGCCGAATACTGCTTGGAACGCCGCCACGGCGCGAATAGGGCGATCCCCTAACTTTGGTCCAGAGTAGGGTTGGTCCGCGACATGCCTCAATCGGCGACGTCCAGCAGCTCGGGGTATGCCACGCCCTCGCGCCGCAATTCCGCCATTCTGCGCGACTTGCTGGACAGCAGAGCCGACAACACGCAGTATCACCCGCTGGCCCGCTCGCCTCAGCGGCAAGACGCCAGCGAGCCTTTGATACCATCACCACCAAAGGTGCCTCCGCCAGCCCCGCAGTTCCTGACCAAGAGCTCCAGTAAAAAAAGAGCGCCAAATACGCCGCTACACAACGATACCACAAGGCGCTACCAGGAGGCGTACGATGAGATGCACGACATCCTCAGCGCACTCCATGTGGCGCAGGTGGACTTGCCAGGTAACCCGTGGCGGCAAGTGAAGTGCTGGGACCACTTGGGATACTTTTGGAAGCACATGTTCCGCGCGATCTACGTGTGCATCGTACCCGCCTCGTCGCGCCAGTTCGGCAAGAGCAGCGATGAGCTCGACGACGGCACGGAGTACGAGACCGACAGTGAGGGTGCTCCGCACGAGAGGGAGTTGCGCTCGCGCTGCCTGGTCTTGCCCACGTCTTTCTGGAGGGAGTGGTGGGACCTCTTGCTACTAGCCCTCATCATGTACTCGGCATTCACGGTGCCGCTGCGCGTGTGCTTCAGCGCGGACGCCACCGGCTATTGGCTCGGTTTCGAGATCATCATCTCGATCATCTTCGTGCTCGACATAGTCGCGAACTTTAACACCGTCTTCTTCGACCCAATCAAGGGCAAGTGGGTGCTCTCCCGCCGGCGCATCGCGAAACGGTACTCGGAGTCGTGGCTCTGGCTGGACTTGCCTGGCTCGGTGCCCGTCGAGCTGATCGACGTCGCCTGGTACGGCGCTGCGGGCCATTCGGGTGCGCTCGGGCTGCTACGCATGCTTCGGCTGTTTCGGCTGCTTCGGCTGCTCCGGCTGCTCAAAATCGACGAGTACGTCGAGGTGCTCGAGAACGCCACGGACATGAACCTGCGCTTCACGCGGATCATCTTCATGGTCCTGAAGGTCCTGTTCCTGGCGCACGTGCTCGGGTGCTTTTGGTTCGGTATGCACATGATCAACAGCGGGGACCCGGAGGTGCCCACGTGGGCGCGGGTGTACGACGACGGGCGCGCCGTGCAGGATGACACGCCCTTGGAGGTCCAGTACATCTACTCCATCTACTGGGCGGTCACCACGCTCACCACTGTCGGCTACGGCGACGTGGTTCCGGTCAACGACAGCGAGCGGACTTTCGGCGTCGGCTCCATGCTCGTGTCTGCTCTCGTATTCGGATACATGATGTCGAACATGAGCTCGCTCGTCGCGGCGATGGACCGCACGCAGGCCATCGTCGAGGAGAAGGTGCGGCTGCACCCCGGGCAGCGCGTAGCGTCGGCCCCGATCCCCCGTGCCCCGACTCCCCGTGTCCCGCTCCGCGGCCCCCGGCCCCGTGCCCCCCGCTGCTTTCGCGAGCCTCTCACCGTCTCGTCCCGCTCGCCCCTACCCCACGCCTCCTTCCCCACGCCTCCTTCCCCACGCCTCCTTCCCCACGTCGTCCTCGGGCTCCCCTTTCAGTTCGATCAAGTGAAGGAGTACGTTACATGGCGCTCCCTCCCCAGGGGCCTTGCCGTCCGCTTCAAGAAGCACTACAAGTTCTACTACCAGAAGAAGTCGGCATTCGACGAGCTCGCCTTGCTCGATGGGCTCTCGCCCTCGCTGCGCAACGAGGTGACCTCCTTCGTGCTGCGCATGACCCTCGGAAACCTGCCACTGTTCAAGGACCTCACTCCCGAATTCCAAATGGATGTTTTCCCACTGATTCGGAACGTCTCGTACGTCAAAGGGGAGGTTGTCTTCAAGCGCGGCGAGCCCTCCCGCGCCCTCTTCTTCCTCCTGTCCGGTGAGGTCCTGGTCTACACCTCCGCGTGCGTCGTGCCCATCGCCAAGTACACACCCACCGCTGAGATCACGCTCATGCGTGACAGCTCTAACGTGGAGGTGATGCGGACGGTTTTCAACGGCTGCCTCGGCGAGTCGGTGCTCACAGGGCGGCGTCGATCCGTGACTATGGTGGCCTCAGGGCCGACCGAGATGCTTCTCCTTACGAAGCAGGGCATTCTCGATCTCTTCGACAAGAATTATAAGTCTGCGCGCTCGCTGGTGGAGATGGTCAAAGTCACCATGGACAAGAAGGATCGCCTGTCCATGGTCGTGATGCGCTTCATGATCAGCATGCAGCACAGGGGATCCACCAGCTGGGCCGCCCTCATCGTACAGAAACGTTGGAGGAAGTTCCTCAAGATCTCGTTGTTTCAGGGCGGCTCGATCATGGCGCGGTGCGCTGCGGGGTCAACGGTTCCATCTTCGTACGTCTCATCTCCATGGACACAAGTAAGGACACAAGACGAGAGCGAGACGAGAGAAACGACTACCGCAGAAGAAAACGGCAAAGTCGGCCCCTTCGAGTCGCCCATAGAGTCGCCCATTTGGGGCGACATCCGCAAGGCCAGGTCGCCAGTTGCCGACAGCCGAGAGAAGATGCCGACGATGCCGACGGCGGCCACGCTTGCCGCAATCCAACAGGCTGAAGCACGCGTGAGTGCACTGCTAGCCGAGCTCAAGGCAGGGCTCGCCGCGGGCCCCGGCAATGCCGCGTCGCAGCCAGAGGACTCGCCTACCTCCCCGAGGAGGATCTTGATCTCGCCACCCTCCCCGAGCAGGAGCTCGAGCACGAAGCCTCTGTGATGGTGTGCGGGGGCGCGGCCTGCTCGCGTGCGTAATCGCATTCAATATGTCGTTGTCAAGGGGGCTCACCTCATACATGCTCATATCGCTGTGTATCGCTCTCCTGGGGACGCATCCTGCGACCTGGCTGACCGCAGCCGGGGCAGCGCGCCCCCGGTCCCACCGCGGGTCAGTTACCGTCCGGTCAGATCGATACGTCGCATCGTAATTCAATCGTGTCGTAATTGAATTAGGTCTTGGTTTCTTTCTAACGAGCCTCAATTTACCCCGGTCGCCGGGACACACTCGGTCGTCGGGTCGTTCGGTTGTGGGCCTCGTTCACGGTCCTTGTTCACGGTCCCGTGCTCTCCCCGCTCTGCATCATTTGCTGCGGCGCCTGCGCGCGCGCAACGGGCGTTGCGCCGCGCCACACCTTGCTGTGCTTGAGGCGCGCCTGGTGCGCCTGCCGCGCGTGGCTCGCAGTGTCCACCGCCACCGTGAGGGTGTCAGGCGCCTCGATGCCCCGAAGCAAGTCCGCAGTCGCCTCACGCAGCGTCTCGCCGCCGAAGCGCTGCACGCCCTTGAGCAGCTTGAGACCGCCGCCCTGCGCAATCGCCTCGTGCGCCGCCGGGTTGTTGAGCGCCAGCTGGTCGAGCGCCGCGATGGCGCGCAGCTTGGCTGCGTCACTGCCGTAGCTGCTCAGAGTGATCAGCGGGTTGACTGCGCCGTTGGCCAGAAGCAGAGCTGCGGCGGAGCGAGGGTCAAGGCGCGCGTGGGACGTGAGTGTGACGCGCGCGCATCGCCGCGGGCAATCACGTGAGCGCGCCTCGGCCGCGCGCGTCGCGCTCTAGCCGCGTACTCTGGCACACGGGATTCTCAGCTAGCACGGCAACGCAAGCCGCCGCCGCCACCTGCAGCCTTTGGTCACCCGACACGAGGTGCCGAACCACGGGTGGCACGGCGCCAGCATTGCAAGCAGCGAGCGCGTGCCCATTGTCGAGCTCGGTGCTCGGGTCGTCGGTCGCGATCGCTTCGAGCGCAGCAAGCGCGTAGTAGCGTGCGGCCGTCGTCTCCGATGTGTCCGGACCGGCGAGGAGCAGCACGAGCTGGTCGATCACACCCGCCTTCACGCATGCGTTGCGGAAGGTGAGTGGATGGAAGGGCTGCGAGATGGTCGTCTCGACCGCCATCTGTGCGATGCCGCCGGCTGCCTGCTCCTTGGCGCTCAAGCTGCCATGCTTGAGCATCGCAATCGCGTCCTGAATCATGTCGGCGAGAGACTGCTGCGCGCGGGCCTCATGGTCGTCTGCGGCGGAGAGCTGCTGCTGTTGCTCCTCCGGGCGCGTGCGTGAAACGGCTGCGGCGAGCGGGAGAAGCAGCAGCACGAACCTGAATGTTTGCATTCAGGAGGACGAAGGGAGACTTCACACTCACACTCGATAAACATGGCAGGCTAACCACATATTTGCGTCGGCGCGTCGGAAGAAGACAAAGTCTGGAATCTGTCAAGTCAAATCAAGTCTAGAGGTGAGCGCAAGTGACAAACTTTTCTGGAGAGGTGAGCTTAGGTGCAGGCGCAGGACGGCACAGGACTCAGGAGCGCCGAGGTCGCGTCCACTTTGTGTCTTTCGGCGCTGGCACACATACTCAGACGCTTAGTGACTGCCTTATTAGTTATTCAATCATTGTTAAGAAACGTAACTCGGTCCGTAACTTTGTACTTTCGACGGAGCATGCACCTTTACAGCACGAGTCACGAGACACCTCCGTCGCAGCTCGCACTCCACATGAGAGCACCAACTTTGAGCACGCTTGGCTGCGGCTGATGCGTATGGGCAGGACCGGCCTCTCCGCTCCGGCGATCCTCCGGCCTCTCGCCCTCAGCTCGCCGGAGCGGCATTGAGCATACGCATGCATACGCGATACGCCCACAGCTCGCACAGCACGCTCAGATCTCGTCGTATGCTCCATGCCGATGAGTGGCCTCTCTCATTTCTCAGACTCAGGCTCCTCGACGGTCGACTCGGCGGCAGCAGGGCCGCCCAGCGCGCCCAGCGCGGCGGCCAAGCCGCCGGGCCCTCCCACCTCGGCAAAGGCCTTTTGAATCTGCTCCATGAAGCCCTCCTGTTGCAGCATGTCCTCTGTCTGCTTCTTGAGCGACTCGAACATTGGATCCTTGATGATCTGCTCCATGTACGCCTTCATGGATTCCTGGAAGGCCGGGTCCTCCATCATCGCCTTGACCTGCTGCTGCACTGCTGGATCCTGCAGCTCCCGCAGCGCATCCTGCAGCATCTTCGGATCCTGCAGCGTGGACGCGAGGTCCTGTAGCCCTGGCCCACCGGCACCCACACTGGCGCCGGGCATGCCAAGAAAGGGATTGTCCTCGACTACCGAGGATTCGGTGGGCTCAAGGTCCTCCTCATCCAGGTCATCGTCGGCGGTCGCATCCTCGCCGTCGGCCTCCTCGCCGTCGGCCTCCTCGCCGCCACGAAGGCGACGCCACGACTGCTGCACGATGGGCACGCTAAGGCGCTCGATGGTGCATGTGCTGCTGCTGAGGCGCGACGCGCTCGCCTCGGCTAGAGTGGCCAGGAGGCCACACGCCACGAGGAGGGTTATGAGAAGCTGCTGCATTTCTGAAGTCCGGTCGCGACGCGACACGCGTATCGCGTCGGCCGGTCGGGAGCAAAGTTGCAGTCGCAGAGATCTCGATCTCATCACGGCAGATAGGTTTCCGCTCAGTTCACACTCCCTGCCGCCTCTCTGCCCTTAGAAAAGAACCGACTCTCTGTGAGGGGCTGGAGATGAAGTCACTTACAAAGAGCAAATGCATTCAACAGTCGCCCCGCGCCGGATCGGATCTTCCGATCTATTCCACTCTTGCTAATTCCATAATTCCACCAGTTCGGATGCAATGTTCGGATGACGATGAAAATGGATCGTACATCCGACGCGCGCGTCGCGCCGGTGAGCAGTGTGTGCTGTGTCGTGCGATGTTTCCGAGATCGGATGTGACGCTCGGCGGGAGATGCCGCATGCACGGCTCCGCTCATCACCACACCACACCTTTGCCCTTCGAGAAGAGTCGTCCGTGGAGCCTACAACCTGTGATCGTACTGCGTACTTGCGCGCATTCAATCGGAATCAGCGCCGGTCCAATTGATTCACCGCTCGCCAATATCGCACGTCCAAGTGCAGAGCGACCTGCTGGCGCGTGGTCAGGTCGCGGGTCCATCCTCCGACGACGTCGGCGTGGTCGAGCCCGATGCGCGTCTGCATCATCTGCGAGAAGGTCGAGAAAATGTTCAGCACGAGGTGCTCCGCGCGCGCGCACACAAGCTGGTCGAGCAGCACGTCAAGCAACCCTGAGGGTAAGGCCTTGAGCGACTCGCGCATAGGGGCGTCGAAGGCGCCTGAGGCTTTGAGCGAGGCGAGCGAGCTCACGTTGAACGGCCGGAGGCGTGGATGGTCCAGCGCGGTCGCGTCTTCGACGGCGGCGTAGATGACGAGTGGTCGAGGCCGAGTCGCCCCGTCCTTCACCTCGCCGCTCGCTTGATGCACTCGCGCGAGGAGCGCGTTCAGGTTCGCCTCGAGCGCCTCGGGGGTCTGGTGGCATGAGTAGCCCTTTTGGAAGTGTGATTTGACCCACGCGCGCCCGGAGGCCAGCTTGCTCTCCTCCTCATAGCGCTTGCAGTCCGGCACGATGTCGCCGAGCCGAATGTGCACGCACGCCAGCAACGTGGCCACTCCTCCAACCCCCTGACCCGTGCCGCCGGTGGTGCCAGCGCGTGTGGCGCCAGGCTGCTGCTGCTGCTGCTGCGACCCACTGGTGACCGCGCCACCGCTGCTCCGGGACGCCGTCTCCCGCAGTACACCCGTGAGCCGCTCGGCCGCGTGCAGCAGACTGCGAGACGGCCGGTAGAGCGTGGGCATGATGACGGAGTCGACACGCCGCTGTCCCGGGCTGGGCCACCGCACGCCCTTGCCCACGTCGGCCGCGGCGAAGAGGGATCGGAAGGCGAGCACCGCATGGTGGCCACACCCTCGGAAGCTCGACTGAATGTCGGCCGGACGGAAGGGATCTTTGAGCGTCGGGTCGTTGAGAGGCACGTTGAGCGCTGGCTGCTCACGGTGCCACGTCACACCTACGAGGCTCCAATACTCGTCGGTCATCCGATAGGCCCACCGCGCCTTGATCGTCAAGACAAGCAGACGCCGAGGGCGCAGCCGCAGCTGCAAGAATCGGGTCATCTCGATCACGCGCAACGGTGCGAGATTGGTCATCGCGCTCTGCTCGAGCGTAAATGCGGCATCATGCGTCGCCATCTCTTGCGGCGACGATGCACACAAAGTCGCATTGGAACAGCCCGAGTGGCTGAGCAGATGTGGCAACACGAGCGTGCGGTTGAGGACCAGCGCCCAGATGACGGCGTTGCGCAGCGTGATCTGCTGGTTACCCAAGCCAAACTGTGGCGCATAGAGCAGGAAGCGTTCGCCGTCGACAGCCGTGCGCCAGGTGCCGGTGCCGTCCGAGTGGTCGGGTTCCTTTGAGAGTAGCTCGTCGATTATACAATGTCCATGCGCGGCCTCGGCTTGCGGCGTTAGTGTCCCTAGTGTTGCGGGTGCGTCGGCAGCGTCCGCGTCGACGGTCAGAAGAGATGCAACTAACACCACAAAGAAGCTGCTGGCAAGGAGCGCAGACAAGAAAACGACGCGGCACTTGATTCGCACGGACTCGGCCGGTCTGTCGGGATGCTGCTCGTCTACGTCGTCGGTCGCCGATCCACCGTCCGAAGCGGATGTGGCCGCGCTCGAACGAGCTCGCACAGACGACAACATCGTGATCGATGAACGCGAGTTCCGCAGACACGTCAAAAAAGGAACTTAGATGTTCCTGACGGAGTCGTTACATGCCTTCGGTTGGTGTGCAGTTGTCCCGTGTGTGTCCCGTGTGTGTCCCGGCTCCCCCCGGGGCCTTCTTACCGGTACTGTACCGGTACAGTACACCAACCCGGTATGTACCGGTAATCCCCCGGTGTCTTTTTACCGGTACAGCCGCGGCCGTTGCGCATGCCCGCCTCCGCCTCTCACGTCTCGAGCTTATCGGGGGCTCCGGCCGCACTGCCGGCCGCTACGCGTCTGCCGCACGCGCCTTCATTTCGCCGACCGCTTGTTCGAGCAGGCGCGGGGAGGCGCTCTGGGAGCGGGTGGAGGCAGGGTCGGGTTCGTTTGGGGCGGCCTCTTCTGAGTCGGCCGCGGGGAGCGGTCGGCTCCGGGCCTGCGGCTGTTGAGTCGGCCGCGGCTTCGGTCGTCGCGCTGACGTGCTGGGTGTGTGTTGTTGGAACTGGGTT
>PJAB01000733.1:0-21485 GCA_002887195.1 Chrysochromulina parva | reverse complement strand
CCCTCGCCACCGCCGCCCTCGCCACCGCCGCCCTCGCCGCCGCCCTCACCACCGCCGCCCTCGCCGCCGCCACCCTCGCCACCGCCACCCTCGCCGCCGCCGCCCTCGCCGCCGCCCGCGCCGCCGCCCTCGCCTCCCCCCTCGCCTCCTCCTCCGTCACCGCCTCCTCCATTGCCGCCTCCACCATCGCCGCCACCATCACCGCCTCCGTCTCCTCCGCCTCCATCCCCACCGCCGCCCTCGCCGCCGCCCTCACCACCGCCTCCATCACCACCGCCGCCCTCACACCCGCCCTCACGCCCGCCGCCCTCGCCGCCGCCCTCGCCGCCGCCCTCGCCGCCGCCGCCCTCTCCGCCGCCCATCCCACCGGCGGGTCGGATTGCGCTCGTCGTCACTGCCACCTTCACCATCGCAGGCGATCCCTCCGACTTCGCCCAAGTGCGATTCCGCACCGCTCTTGCCAGACTGCTGGGCGTGAACATGACCGGCATCGCCATCCGCGTCACCGCGGGCAGTACCATCATTCAGGCCACCATCGAAGTGCCGTCTCTCGGCTTCTCCCGGACGGTTATGTCGGCGCTCGGAGGAGGCCTGGCCCAGCTCTCCGCCAGCCTTGGCGAGACCATCACCTCGGTCAGCAGCGTGGGAGCAGGTTCACAGGTGCTCCTAGCACCAACACCTCCCCCTCCTTCTCCACCGCCACCCTCGCCGCCACCCTCGCCGCCACCCTCGCCGCCGTCGCCATCGCCCCCGCCCTCTCCGCCATCGCCGCCATCGCCTCCAGCACCTCCTGTCTCACCACCGTGTTGGATTGTTACGAATCAAGCAGCGAGTTGCATAGAGACTAAAGAGCTCTCAGCCGACAGTGAGACGAACGTTGTCACAACCGTCGTCACGGTTCTTGTCGTTGGCGTGTGCCTTATGATCGCATCACTCTACATCTGGGATCGTCGTCGAAAGATGCAATGGAAGAGGCAGTACCCGCCAGCGGACACTGTCCTCAGACGAGAAGCTCAAGAAGACGTCGAGCCGATTACCAGATCGCCCCTGCAGCAGCTGCCGCATCTGCTCTTTTGGCCGACCCCCAATACGGGGAAACCCACCGCCCCCTCATCGACTTACGACGTGGAGCAGGCCCGCCTAGCCGCGGAACAGGAAGCGTTTGAGGAAGAGAGAAACATCTCCTTCGTCTTCAAACTCCGGCAGGCTGCCAAACTGGGCTTCTCAAAGAAATCAGGCATCCCGCCGAACATGTCGCACACGAAGGCCTTCAGTGTGCTGGATAAGGACGGCAGCGGTAGTATCTCTGTCAGCGCGCTCAAGGCGGCGCTCGTCAAGGAGGGCAGTTCGGACGTGCTGGAGGCAGAGATCCAGAGCCTCATAGACCAGGTCGATGTCAATGGCGACGGCAAGCTACAGCTCGATGAGTTCGAGATTTTCTGGGATCTCTTCAACGCCAGCTTCGAGAAAATGGCGGCGCCCAAGCAGACCACGCCTCGGTCGCGAGCGGCATCGCTTCAAACCGACGGACCCCCAACCCGCGAGTTAACCCGAGAGCGCAACCGCTTGCAGAATCCGGCTCTGGACCCGGAGGCGGCGGCGGTCGAGGCTCAGGCCGAGGAGCATGCGCGGCGGACAGCCGGTGCCGGCGTCGGATTTGAGCATCCACGAGAGCTCAGACAGCCGCCGCCGTCGCATCTGCCGCCGCCGGATGAGACTGTCGCTGAGCTTGCGGCCGTGAGCAGAGAGCTCTGCCTCGCCAAGCAGAGCCATGAGGCGCAGCTCGCTCGCATGTCGGCGCAGTTGAACTCGCTTTGTGCCAGTGAAATGGGGCGATTGAGTGCTGAATCCACAAGACTCAATCATCTTGAGGTGATCGACTCGCCCCTACCACCATCCTTTGAATCGCCACGATACACGCCGGGCGTGCGTGAGTACTTAGCCGATGAATCGTGCAGCTCCCCGAGCGCGACGAGAGCCGTTACGGAGGAGGCCGTTACGCAGGAGGCCGTTACGGAGGAGGCCGTTACGCAGGATGCCGTTACGGAGCTCGCAGCAACGACTGCGGCCGCTTCCCACGCGGTTGCTGAGGCGGACAAGGCCGTCGCCGGCGGTACTGCCGAGACAACCGCCGCCGCCCCTCGGCCGGCGCCCACTATGGCGCCCATGACGACGCCCACGACGGCGCCTCCACTCTTCTCGCCACTTCGCGTGGCCGAGCCCGCCCCACCAGCGGGATGGCGGGAAGCGCACCTGCGCACGACGCCTACCTTGCCCTCGCCGGCGGTCAACGCGTCGCCTGTGCCAACGCCTTCGACGCCGCCGCCGCCTGCGCCCTGGGCGCACGGCAGGAACGATGCATCGCCCACCACAGCGCTCGATGCATCGCCCCGGGAGGCGCCTCACTGGGCAAAGGACCCCTACGTGTCCGAGCTGAAACCACCGCCTCCCACCCGAAACCACCATCCATGCGTGTCCGAGCTGAAACCACCGCCTCCCACCCGAAACCACCATCCATACGTGTCCGAGGTGGCGGCGCACGAGGCGGCGGCGTCGGAGGAAGAGGAGGCGGCAAACGCCAAGCCTCTCGTTTCGCACTACGAACGTATGCCTTTGCCATTGCGCGTGCCGCTCAGCGCGCCGGGGGGGCTGCCCTCCGCCGCAATGCCCCCCGTCACCCCCAGGGGCGCCGTGATGAGCACCGTGAGGGGTGCCGCAGCGTACTATGAAGCGATTGCCGCGCGCAGCCACGGCAAGCCGCCGACCGCTGTGGGGACGACCAAGCCTGCGCCCAAGCCGACTGCGGGTGCGGCCATGACGGGGCCTGCTGGCATGGGGCGGCGCGCGGCGGCGGCGGCGGCGGCGCGCCCGTTGCGCCATGCCATCATGCCGACGCAGCTCGTCTTTTCGAACGATGCCGAGGAGGAGCCGCGCCCGCAGCGCGCGACGCCAGACTCCGCGCCCGCCACGACGCCCGCCACAAGCTTCTCCAAGTGCAACGCGCAGCTCGTCGAGCTCACGACGCGCCTGGTGACCCATCTGCAGCGTGCCGATGCCGAGATGCGCGAGCAAGCCCGGCTGCGTGCGGCCAAGGAGGAGCAGCGCAAGCACGGGCAGCTCGACCGCGGCCCGTCGCCGTCGCAGGTGTCGCGGACGTTGACCCGGACGAAGCAACGAAGGAGCTCTAACGAGCTGGACGAGGGGGAGGTCGAGCTTGACAAGGAGCTTCGATTGGCTCGCGAGGATCGGCTCGAGATCGCTCGAGATCGCGAAGATCGGCTCGAGATCATCGCAAAGGAGAAGGCAACACGCGAGTTGGCCGCAAGGCAAATGGCCCTCGGACACGAAGCCTACAAGGTGCTGCTTCAGCGCAGGCTCCTGCTGGCATGGATGGCATGGGCACAACGGGCGTTGGACTATTCAGCATCGCATGGCCGTTTACTTGTCAGACGACGTCAGTTCCTTGCTCGCCAGGCGCTCCGCTCGGCCTTCGGCTTTTGGTGTGACCGGTGTCGCACTGCCGCCCCCGAGACCGCGAGCGGTGTCAGCTCCGCCCTTGGAGCGGCGTCAACTCCGGGTCAACTCCATATCGAAATCTCGATAAATGGGTACCCAAATAGTTTACTCAGCACGAGACAGCGAGCGTCGCTCCGCGTGTGAGCAGTGAGGCTGTGGGCCTGTCGTGGCCTGTGCGCGTGCCCACCTTCACCGTTTCCCGCACTTTCAGTGTCAGACTCTCCATTGTGCGGGGTTTAGCTTCTCGCTGTGCTGTATTGTGATGGTCATCTCTTTCGTTAGGCAACCATGGGGTTCGTCACATAGCGTAGGGCTACAAGTAGTATATCTCCGAAATAAATAGTGATACGGCATCACACGTTGTGCGACGACCTGGCTGTTCCGTTAAGTACAAACGAGTCAAGCACGATCGTCATCGTGCCGTGCTGCAACAGTGCAGCAACCTCCTGTACAATAACATGATCTGCCACAGCCGCCTTGGTGTCTGTCTCGGCGCCGCTTCTATCTCCGAGCCCCAGATAGGGGGGTAGGTGACCATCACACCGAAGGGGCGAGCGGGGGTGGTGACCATCACGCCGAAGGGGCGAGCGGGGGTGGTGACCATCATACCGAAGGGGCGAGCGGGGGTGACGCGGCTCCCGCACCGCGCTCACCAGAAACCGCCCGGAACGGCAACGTCGACGCGACACGGGCTTTCCTACCGTGTGCCGCGTACGTCCGCGCTCCCCCTGCCCTGCCTGCCCGATGCGAGCGCTCAGTCCATCTGCTGCGAGCGCTCAGTTCAGGAAGAATACCAAGTCCATCTCCTGCCCGTTGCTCAGGCTTTCCAACAAGTGGCCGAGGCCGCGCGCCGCACTCAACTGTTTGCACCTGCTCGAGTCGGCACAATAAGGCATGTTGAGCCTTGCCGAGACGTCGACCGTGTAGTTGAGCTGGCCAAACCCGCCGATGAAATCTCGCACGTTGCAGGCCGTCAGGCGGCTCACGAAG
The DNA here is from genome assembly GCA_002887195.1 of Chrysochromulina parva. Classification (NCBI taxonomy): domain Eukaryota; phylum Haptophyta; order Prymnesiales; family Chrysochromulinaceae; genus Chrysochromulina; species Chrysochromulina parva. The sequence continues at coordinate 16,979 of PJAB01000733.1, read as the reverse complement.
ACTTCCATGATAATGAGCTTAGGGCGGTGCATGGGCGCCATCAGGCGTGCGGCACCCATCAGCACCCGAGCTTCCAACCCTTCGACGTCGAGCTTGAGGGCGAGGACCGGGGCAGACTTTGCTATCTTACTGCCAGCTTTCGCCCCGAGCATGCCGTTGACGGCATTTCGGCGTGCCGAAGCAATGATCGAATCGAGCGAGAGCATCGGTACGTGCGAGCTATGCTGCTGCTGCTGCAGACGACGGAAGCCCTCAATGTGCGACGAGCCTGGATTTCCCTGCTCGTGCTGCTCGATGGTCACCATCTTCCCGCACTCACTCCCGAGGGCCGCGTGCACAACGGTTGCCGCGCTCTCCAGCCCGTTCAGTTTGAGCGAAGTCGTGAGCATCTCTGTGTGGTCCGGCCTCGCATCCACCGCGATGACGTGGTGGCCGAATGCGAGCGCGATGCCGGTGAAGAGGCCCACCTGCGAGCCGGCATCGACGACAATCCCCGGCGGATAGCTCTGAAGCAGATGCTTCCAGTGGCCGACAGGAGTCGACTCCATGTCAGGTACTTGGCCTCGCAAGATTGCGGCTGAGATGTGGCGGTCCTCGTGCTCTTCCCAGCAGCACCACCGAAGCCCGGAGACTTTACCCTCCGCGTGTGGGCAGCTGCCTCTAAAAGGAGGCGCTAAGATCTGGACGTTGCACGCCGACGGCGACGATGACGGCGTCAACGATGAAGGTGGGTGGCACACGTTTGCGAACACGTATGGCACGTCCCGTTGCGCGGTGACGACGGCAGTGCCAGCGACTGCACAAGCGAGAAAGCGCATCGAAAAGGTCATTGCGCGGTGACGACGGCAGTGCCAGCGACTGCACAAGCGAGAAAGCGCATCGAAAAGGTCATTGCGCGGTGACGACGGCAGTGCCAGCGACTGCACAAGCGAGAAACATGGCGAGAAAGCGCATCGAAAAGGTCTTTCACAGTCAATGTTTGAGAAAGGGTCAGTTGAATCGACACACAAGGTACCGACCAGCCACTACCACGCCAATGTTTATAATTCGACACCCAAGCCACCGGACCGGCGCACATACGTGTGCGGTTACAACTAGCTCGCACAGGCGCGAGGCGGGCCCTTTCGCCGTTTGAGTTTGACCCTCTCCTCTCTCGAGACTCGACCGGAACGGATGAAGTTGACGCTTGACATTTTGGAACACAACGTACATGCTGCAAACGGGCCGGGTTGGTGCTTCGCTCCGCACGCCCGTCTACGCCTCCTGGGAAAGCTGTCGGCCCTCGCGGCGAGGGGCTCTGGCGGCTAGCCCCGTGTGCGCCATCGCCGACGAGCGCCGTCGTGAGCGCCTCTTAGAGGCTCTACGCGGGCTTGATGCCAGGCACGATGCGTCCCCAGATGGCATGCCCTCGAAGCATGTGCTGGGCGGCGCCCGCGACGTGGAGCGGCACCAGGTACCAGATGAAGCTGCCGAGCCACTTGTGCCACTTGAAAAGCTGACCGGCGAAGGCGCCGTCCTCCTTGGTCCGCTTGTCCTTGGGGATGCCTGGTATGGTGTAGAGGCCGTAGAATGGGATGCCATTACCGCCGTAGTAGCCCATCGCCATGCCCGTTGCCGGCATCGCAAGCATGAACCCGTAGAGGCTCACATGGCTCAGGTTCGCTGCGAAATGCTCCATGAAGGAGCCGGGCAGCGCCTTGGGTGCTGCAGTGGCCAGTCGAAGCAGCACCCGCGGCGTGACCAGCGCCGCCAGGACGACGGCGGTTGATTTGTGGATCATCATGAGCTTGCCCTTGGTCTGGTTTTTGGTCCCGAGGAACGTATCGCCGGTCGTCTGCTGCGACGCCAGCACGGTGCCCAGGCATGTCAAGAAGCCTGCACCGTAGATCCAGTGCATCCACTTGAGCGGGGTGGCGTACGCAAGCTCGATGCGCTCAGCGGACTCGCTCATGGCACGCAGTGGGTTGAACGGGCGGCGCACGATGGCACCGGATGCAGGGCTGCGCAGAGTGGCGAAGAACATGAGGGCGCCCGATTGCGAATTCCGCGGAGGGGGATGATGTGTGGTAAACTTGGTCGGTTAGGTTGGAACACTCGTGATGCGTCAGCGCTTTATGCCGTCAGCGCTCATACGAACGGGATCCGAAGGAAAGCCTCGAACTGTCCTGGAAGGATCCAATGCGTCGTACCCTCTTGGCCGCCGCGCGTCGGACGTCCTCGTCATGCCCCGCCTCAACGCTAATGAATGGCCGTCTGGTTGCTTTACGTGCCCTGAGCACTGCCTCCGCCGAAGCCGCGCCGGCCGCGCCCGAGGCGTCAGAGCAGGCCAAGTCTGGCAAGCTCATCGCGGAGCTTGAGCGGCTGCAGAACCTGCCGTGGTGGCAGTCGAGCCTGTTGCGCCTTGGCGGCACATTTGGCGATGAACAGTGGCAGGCGGCGGCAGGCGGCGACATGTACATGCGCGTGCTCGAGCAGTCGGGTCTGCCCATCTTCACCGCAGAGGATGGCGCGCGCCTGCCAGAGCGCTTCTACACGCGCCTTCAACTAAAAGGGTTGCACGCGTGGGTGGCGCACGTGCGGCTGCGTATGGAGCCCAAGGAGAAGCACAGCGTGCTCTTCCGCGAGCTCATGGAGCACGTCTGGGATCAGGCGTCACTCGACCTTTCGCACGGCGTCGTGACCAACGGTGAGCGGATGGGCTACATAGAAATCTCGAAGCACCTCAAGGCGTCGCAGTTCGCGTGGCACGGCTTCTGCAAGAACCTGGACGCGGTGCTCGCCTCGGACGCGCCGCGTGACGAGATGGCCATCCTGCTCATCAAGAACATGTATGTCGACAAGGAGGGAGATCCGCTCGTGGACGAGACAGGGACCCCGCTCCCTGGCGTCGAGAGGGGCGCCCGATGGCTGACCGAATACCTTCTCGCGCAGCGCGATCACCTCGCGGCGCTGCCCTCAGAGGACGTGCTCAAGGGGCGCGTCTCGTGGGCCGAGCCCGTGAGAGCGACCTCTGTCTAGCGAGGAGGATGCACAGAGAAGCTTTCACGATGCCTCCGAACGCAGTGTCACAGTCGGTAGAGGTGACAGGAGTTTTGTGCGAGACATCTCGGGCGCGGGTCCGAATAGGCGCGGACGTCGTCCTGCATGCTCGAGCGTGAGGAAGCTCACGTCACAGCCGGTGATGTAGTGCGAAATGACGTGCTTTTTGTTAGCTTTTTGCACCTATTCAAAACACAATGTCAAAACACCGCGTCCGGGCAACCCGAACGTCCGGCCGCTCTCGCACATCTATGCGATCATGATCGATGATGCCCGGCCCACGCCGGCCGCCTCCACCCTGACCCTCCCACATCGATGATCTTGTCGATGATGCCCCGTCTCCGGCTATCTCCGCTCACTCAACGTTGACGCGTCATAGCGTGACCCTCTCTCGCGTGTGTCTCTTCTTCACGTGCATTCACATGATACGCAGACCGCACCGTCCGTGCTCCGGTAAGTTCACACATTCCTTGGCGAGCTCTTCACAGCAACCGCGAACTCAGAGCGGAGCGAAGTGATGACGAGTGAGTGACCGACTTTTGAGGGGAGGAATTGAAGATGGACGCATCCGAGCTTGCGCAGCTGGCGAAAGAGCGCGAGGCGCGCCGCGGCAAGCCTAGCTCGTGCGCCCCACCTGGGGCCACCAGTGTGCCGTTGCCCATCCCGGAAACCTGGCGCGCAAAGCCAAAGCCTTCACCCACATCCGATGGCCTGCACACGCTCATCGGCGCCCACCGCAGCATCAAGCTTGCCCGCTCCTTCGGATTCGCGAGCGCGGCGGTTGGCATGCTGCTGCTGCTTTTCGGGGCTGGTCGCATGACCGTGCTTCTCTTCGTGCTGGGCGGCATCGGACTTGCGAGGGGTGGCGCCGCGTTGATGCATGGCCTTCTGCCGGGCATGCTGATCGAGTCGCCACGGCCGCCGACGCCCGACGAGATGGCACGCGCCTCGGCCGTCGGCCTCTTCTCGCTCGAGGGCGTCAAGACGTTCGGCGTCTCGCTCGGGGCCGAGTACATCCTTGCCTTGGACTCGCTTGCGTGGTGCTGCACCTACGGAAAGAAGAACTGCCTGACCGACGCGATGTACTCTGGCGAGCTCTCGCTTGGAAAGATCACCTCGCTTGTGTGGGGCAAGCTTCGCGAAGGTGTCATTCGCTGCTGAATGCTGGGTCCCGCAGCGAGCCGAGAAGGACCAGCGGTGCACCGACGGGGACGCCTCTTGCGGTCCGCTAGTTTCGCCCACCACCCCTGGGACGTACGACCTCTAAGGTCCTGTCGCCGACACTGACGAGAGTTAAGGCAGGTACGTGTTGTTAAAGGTTTTTTGAACAGTCACTTAGCCCGGTTCTGAATCACGGTCCCGAGACTCCCGAACCCTCACCTACTTTCTGTCGCTTGGCTAAAGTGTCCAACTGTCGCTTGTCACACAGCCGTTGTGCCTCTCTATCCAAGAGCACATGCGTAACCTCATTCTTTCGAGCTGCGAGCACCACATCCTCGGGTTTGATGACCGTGCGCTTGGCGTGTTTCGCAAAACGCTCCAAGTCTGGTGCAAGGGCAGTCGTCGCCCACATCCATGTCGTCTCAGTCAGCTGCTGAGCAAAAGCCTTGCTCAAAGGCAATGACGAACGAGCCCCCATCTCAGCCTCGCCTTCACCGTCGAGAACGTCTGCAACCGCGACCGCAAATTGGTTGCGCAACGTGCGCATGCGAAGATCGACTGGCGCGGCAAAATCGTCGTCGGCGCTCATGGCTTCGCGGTGCTTTCGTCGTGCTTTCCTTTTTTGCGAAGGGAAAGATGATGCGTCATCGTGGTAGGATCATTGCCTGTCGTGTTGGGGGAGAACGCGTCTCGATTTCTCGAGTCATGTGGAGAAGCCAAATGTGGCGGCCGCACGTGCCGGATATGGGAGCGTGTGCCGAGGTGCTTTCTAATAAGCGACAGAATAGACATGTCCAAGCCAGATCGATGGTGGGTGCGCGAGCTCATCTCCGTCTGCGATCCGATCTCGCTCGACCCGATACGCACGCTGCGCCATCCGCCGTTTGAGCTGCGTGCCGACCCTGCGGCGGCTCACAACTCTCCTGACAGTGATTGGTACGATGGGCAGCTGCTTGCTTCATACCTCGTGTCCACCGGCAACTTCACACATCCGATGTCCCGACGTGAGCTGACTCGTGCAGAGTGTGCCGCGCTCGACGCCTACCTGAAGGAGAACCGTCTCTGCGTGGCCAAGGTTGCCGCGGCCTTTGATATTCGGGACGACTACAAGAAGCCAGGTGGTGCGCCTGGCTCACGCCTGCACGACATGCGCACCGAGGCCGATGCTGTGCTGCAGTCGCTGTTTGCCGCCTCAAGCATGAGACACACCTCCAACGCCCGTGCAGCCGCTCGGCCATCCCAAGCCTCTGTCAGCGCGGACGGCAACATGCGCATCGTCGACGATGACCGCGTGCCAAGCCATGCCACACAGCACGCAGCGTCCTCCGGCAGAGCTTCCGACGAAAGGGAGGACGACGAGAGTGAGGACGACGAGAGTGAGGGCGAAGAGGAGGACGCCAGCACCGCCGTGTCTTCAGATGCATTCCCGGAGCTGGGATCCGAGCGTCGCCAGCAGCAGCAGCAGCAGCAGCAGCAGCAGCAGCAGCAGCAGCAGCGCGGTGGTGGTGGCTACCTTCGGCAGGTGCGCCAACCGCTTGCGTGGGGCGGCGTCGGCGTCGTCAGCAGCGGCCGCGGCGCGGCATCCAGCTGGCAAACGGTGCCGGTACGCACGCCGTCGGCGCACGCTTCCACCGGGACGAGTGCCTCCACCGGGACGACTGCTGCTGCGGCGGCGGCGGCGGCGCCCACCTCGCGCGCTGCCGTGGGCACATCGGGCGCTTGGGCGAACGCGGCGGCAGGCGGCGGCAGCGGCGGCGGCGCGGTGGCGGGCGGCGCCGGGCACTCGGTCCAGCGTACAGCCACGTGCACCGCCAGCACGCCCGCACCCGCAGGCAAGTCCAAGGGCCAGAAGAAGGCCGCAGCGAAGCAACGCAAGGCGCTGGCGGCGGCGTCGGCCCTTGAAGCAGAGGAGGAGGCGGCAGCAGAGGCGGTCGAGGCGGTCGCAGCAGCGGCGGCAGCCGAGGCGCTGGCGGCGGCGGCTGAGAGGTCGTCGTTCACAGTTGGAGGCGTCTCCGGAACGCAACCGGCGGCGCCTCTCGATCTCGATGTGATCTCGATGAGACGACCTCTCGATCTCGATGAAGCTCGCGCCCGTCACAAGGCGCTTGTCGCTCGGCTGCGAGAGCGCTGTCTCGAGCGCTCTGGCCTCGACGCGGCGGACGTGAGTGCGGCGCTCGTGCAGTTCAAGCAAGCCTCGTCGGCATTCCTCGCTGCCGTCGCCGCCGCCGACGCACACGCAGCAGCCTCTCCACTTGCCCCAGCATCGCTGCCCACGGCGGCGGCGGCGGCGCGCGCGTATGTGGACCTCTTCGTAGGATTGTTTGGGCCTGAGGGTGGGCCCGAGGGCACCCTGCCTCTGCTCGTCGAGCTTGGGGCTCTGCTCCCTAACGAGCGCGTCGCAGCCGTCTTCTTCGACGATCTCCGCTCGCGATCGGCCTGGGGCAGCGGAGGCGGCGGAGGCGGCGGAGGCGGCAGCAGACTGGGGCTCAGTATAGCGCGCTTAACCCCACCTTCCGCCGCCGCGGCCAGCGCCGCCGCCTGTGCCGCCGCCACCATCCACCGTGCGCATGCCGCGGCCCCCGTGGTGCCGGCGCCCTCGCTGCCCCTCGTTCCGCCTCTCGCACCGCCGCCGCCGCCCGGGACACCAATGCCCTCCTCGCAAACGTCTTTCACGTCCTGTGCGACGCCGTCCTGGGCGGCGCCGCGGACGGTGGTGGCCACGGGGCCGACGTATGGAACCAAGCCGCCGCCGACGGCTGCGACGAGTGTGAACAGCGGTGTGAACAGCGCCCGGCGCGCCGCGCTGCTCCAACAGTGCACGGGCAGTCGGCTGACGAAACGCGCCGTCGCGAGCGCGCCGACGGCGCCGCGGGTGACGCTGGCCTATGCGGCGGCCATGCAGGCAGCCGAGCGCCAGGTTGCCGAGACCCAGGCCGCAGCGCGCGCCACCACGACGTGCGTGGCGGCAACACCGCGCACGGGCACGCAGGCGGCACCTACGACGAGTCAACCGTCGGCTGCGCGCCCGCCTGCGAGCGCGGCTGCCGCCGCCGCCGCCGCCGCCGCCGCCGCGCAATTCGAGGAGGAGTTCTCGTACGGTTCGGCGGCGGCGCTGAGGGCGGCGATGCAGTACAGGCGCTGAGCACGCGCGTGGACGGCGGCTCCGGTGGAGAGACCTCCGGCAGCGCGGTCTCGGCGCCCAAGGTGAGGAGAGTCGCGCGTTGGGTGAGTGGCACGTCGGTCCGAACTCGTGTGAGTGTTCACGCACCGGGTGCGCCACGGACTTCACGCCTTTGGCCTTCAATTCGACGAGCTCCTCGGCTGACTTCGTCGTGCGTTTCCTTTCGATGGATGATTCCGATAAGGAAGAGCGAAATATAAGCACAAGCTCGTGTAAAAATTTCTTATCTGTACAGAATTCACATTCACACGCACATTACCATGGGGGAGCACCCCGAGAGTGTCCTTCACGCCCCTCGTGCGGAGGGATGCTCTTGGTGCCTTTGGGAGCCGCTGGCGCGCACGAGCCGACCGCGCCGCTCGAGCGGCTGGCGCTCCGTGCGCTCTACGAGTCGGCGGGCGGGGCCAGTTGGGGTGCCAAAGGCAACGCGAGATGGATGACGGGTGATCCGTGCGGCGTGCCACCATACTACTGCGGACAGAACTGTGAGGGCTGGGCCGGCGTGCACTGCTGGGGTCCTGGCGGCCATGTGCGACGCCTCGAGGTGCGCCACACGGTCGGCGTGCTGCCGACCGAACTCGGGCTCTTGACGAGCCTTGCCGCTCTGGAGCTTCCGGGCAACAGACTGAGTGGCACACTCCCCTCCGAGCTGGGCCGCATCCCGTTTCGACGGACGGCGGCAGACGGTGCGGCGCTCATCCTCGGCGGGCACAAGCTGAGTGGCACCATCCCGCTCGAGGTGGCGCTAGGGCTGCCCGACCACTTGCCACGCTGCACGCTGCCGCGCGATCTTGAGTGCTCACCCGGCGGCGTCTTCCCACCAGCCTGCTCGCGCAAGCCCACCGCCACCGACGGCAAAGCAGCGTGCCACGGAACGGCCGTACCGGTAGCCCGCCTGTGCCCTGTGCCGCCCGCTCGCGAGCTCGCAACGACCTCGACCGGCCAGCTGTGCGCGGCTCTAGCGCACCTCGGCCACAGCCATCTGCTGCCTCTCGGTTCGACCGACGAGGTGGCCCTACGCGCAGGCTTCCGCTCGGTGTCCCAATTCGTCGACGCGGAGGAGGCCTCCGTCTCGGCGGCAGTGCAGCTGGGCCTCGGAAGCATGCTACCGGTGAGTGGGGGCTTCGGTGGTGGTGGCGCGCCTGGCCGAGGGCGCCGTATTGGGCGCGCACGAGGCTCTCGCGATTATGAGCGACTCCCAGCGCCGAAGAAGGCGGCACGCGTGGACGAGTGGCTCGTGGCAAAGCATGAGCACAGCCTACTCGAGGCGAGGCGGGCGTTGCGCGAGCAGACGGCCCTCGAGCGTGCTTGGGCGAGAGCGAGCGGTGCGTCCCTCCAATAGCTGATTGCATCCCTCATTGCATGCAAGCGAGCAGTGCGTCCCTCCCACAGCTGATTGAACTCCGCTTGCATCTCTGCTTGCATGCTGATTGCATCTCTGCTTGCATGCAGGTGCGTCCCTTCCAGACCTCAGCCAGCGCCTCCGGCAGTGCTGTCAGCGAGCCCCATTCCACCCGAGCATCGCGACGGACGGCCGGTGGCCTCGTCGCAAGATGCACCCGTGCTGTGCCCCGATCGCTCCGCCGGCGCTGCTGCGGCGAGCCATTGCGCACGATGGTGCTGGTGGGCGGCTGGCCAATCTGTTGGATAAGCTTCGGCAGCGTAGAGCCATCACTGTCGTCGTGCTCGGTGGCAGCATCTGTACACATGACTATGCTGGCTGCACACACACACCTGACGGCGGCGGCGGCGGCGGCGGCGGCGGCGGCGGCGGCGGCAGCGGCGGCGGCGGCGGTGCGTGCGCCGAGAATCGTGGGTGGGCACGGATGGTGGTGGACATGCTGAACGCCGTGTGGCCACCCGCATCGCCCGGTGCCTCCCACTCAGCTGTCGCACTCGGACGCACTGGCAGCGCGGCTGACACTTTTGTGGACTGCCTCACCACCCACCTCGGCAACCTGTCTGGCCGAGCACGCCGCGGCGACGACGCACCTCCGGTCGATCTCTTCCTACTGGAGTTTGCGATCAACGGCGCCTCCTCTTCGGGCTCGAGCGCCGCGCCGCTCGACGCCCTGGTGCGCCGCCTGCTCTCGCTGATTGCATGCTGATTGCATTCTGATTGCATTCTGATTGTATGCTGATTGCCTCTCTCATTGCATGCTTGTGCGCCGGCTGCTCTGGCTGATTGCATGCTGATTGCATGCTGATTGCCTCTCTGCTTGCATGCTGATGGCTTTTCTCATTGCATGCTGATGGCCTCTCTCATTGCATGCTGATGGCCTCTCTCTTTGCATGCAGGTGCGTCGGCTGCTCTCGCTGCGCGGCGCGCCCGCCCTCCTCGCCATCAACTTCTTCCCCTGGTTGACGCACAAGGAGACCTCATGGATGCGCCCACTACCGCACTTCCCTCGCGCTGACGCCGCCGCCACCTCGGCATCCGCTTCGGCGGCGGTTTCGTCACTTCCGAATTTGTCACATCCGAATTTGTCACATCCGAATTTGTCACCTCCGGTCTCGTCACATCCGGTTTCGGCGGACGGTTCGCTGCCACCCTTCGCCTCGACGCTGGCTGACGAAACCGAGGGCCCACGCTCTTCGGCGTCTCTCGCTCAAGACGGCGCTGATGCTTGGCTCCCCTCGCTACCTTTCGCTCATTTCCTCTCGCCCTTTTCTGCGGCGCTGCCGGAGCTCGTCGCAGCCACCGATGTGGCCACGCTGCCTGAGAAGCGGCTGAATCTCGCTGGATCTCGCTGGATCTCGCTGCCTGAGAAGCGGCTGGATCTCGCCACGGCGCTGCGTGTCTCCAAGACGCAGCGTAGTTCGAATCTCGCTTCGCACGTGAGCGCGCACTACGCACGCCGGAGTGGCGCGAAAGCGAGCGCTGATGACCTCTGATTGCCTCCCTCATCAGGTGCGCGCCGTCCCGAGCGCACGCCGGAGTGGCGCGAAAGCGAGCGGCCGTGCCCAGCCGGCAGCATCCGCCGCCGCCGCCTCCCCGACGAAGCTGGACCCGATGCGCCCGATCGACCTGGAGCAGCTCAGGCTGCAGGAACAAACCTCGGCCGTGTACTCGTACTACGACGTGCCGTTTGTGAGCGTACGCGACGGCCTCGGCGCTGCCTTCCTTTCGGGCACCCTCGATCCTCGCGATTGGCTCGCGTGGGGCGATTTTGGATTCCATCCGACGCCGTCCATGCAGGCCTATGCTGCCGGCGCCTTGCTGGAGGCCATCCGCCGTGCAGCCGTCCTCATCCAACACGAAGGCGACGTCGACGGCGCGCCGGCTGGTGCGGCGCTGGGGGGGCTCCCGGCGCCCCTGCACCCGGGGCTGCAGCTCCGCCACCCGCTGGCATGCTTCGTGTGGGGAGTGAATTACAGGCTCAATTGGCGCGAAGGCAATGGCTACCGCTTGCTTGCACGTGCGCACGCGCTCGCTCACCCGCTGGAACATCCTGCTGATGCTGCTGCTGTGCGGACTGGCTGAGCGCCTGCCCCGTTCGACTCGTGATGCCTGTCTGCAGCGCCGCCGACGGTCCGCTTCCACGGCTGGCGCAATACGCTCGAGCAACGCAGATCGCGCTCTGGCACGGAACGGACCAACCCAGGGCTAGCGGCCAACACGAGCGGCGCCGAGCTCATCGTACTCCTCGACACAACACGTGGGCTGCTGAGCGAGACTGAAGCCAAGGGCGGTGCGCCGGTCGTGCAGATTGAGTACCTGGCGAGCTATGCGGGTGGGATGGGGGTGCTCGAGGTTGATTGCGTGGCCGGTTGCTCGTGCCCGAGCAACGTCTCCATCGATGCGCACACGCCCCTCGTGCGCGCCTCCCGCCACGTCCTCGCTTGCGTGCCCGTGACCGAGGCTGCCTCCTGCCACATGCGCTTCCGCGTGAGTGCGACGAGCTCATCTGGAGGCTACAAGATTGTGCTCCATGCGCTGCGAGTCCTGCTCCAGCCGCCGGCTAGCGGCGGCCGCGCTTATGTACCCCAACACGCGAGCCCCGGAGGCGGCACGGGCGGCGGGCGGAGAAAAGCGGTCAGCTCTGCCGCACAGGAGTCGTGGAGCTGCGATGCCTCGCTGCCTAGCAAGACGCACGAGTACCTCAACCAGTGATGTGCTTCACTTGCAGGGGACGCGCGCATATCTTAGGAATACGTATTTGGGTGGACGGCGAGTTTATGAAACTTCACAGTTACGAAGCGCCGTTTCGTGCGCTCTCGTCGCGGAGGTCGGAGCTCCGACGCGCTCTCCGCTCTGCGCGCGCTAGCTATCGCTCGTCCAGTCCTTCCCTCCCTGCCGTTGGGATTCGCGGTCGCGTCGATGCGCCTCGAGCAGCTCGCACTACAGCGCCGTGCGTTCATCATTAGTGCGGCGCTCGCCATCGTTCCGCCGGCAGTGCGCGTGCTTCCAGCCTCGGCCGATCCCGCGGTTCCGACCTTCAGCCTCAAGGGCGTCCCCGGTCTCACGTCGATGCTCGGCGCAGACGCACCACCTCCCGTTGACCTTGGCGTGATTGGACGCGGCACGAACAAGGACAAGACCGGGCGGCTCAACAAGTGCGAGAATGGAAAGAAGGGCTGCATCTCCACCTTCGATGATCCTGACGCAGAATCATACATCCCGCCGTGGACCTACCAACCAGGCTACAGCACGCAGGCCATCTCGGCGAATGACGCGAGGCGGGAAGCGCTGCGCGCACAGGCCGGGATCGAGGCCAACGGCGGCGCCGCGCCGGCGCCCAAGCCCAAGAAGGGCCGGGATGAGGCGTATGCCGAGCTGAAGGCGGCGATTCTAGCCAATAATGGCGTGATCGTCGAGGAGGGCGACCGCTACGTCCGCTCGGAGTTCACGGACGCGGTGACGGGCGTGGTCGACGACGTTGAGTTCCTGATCTCCCTCGACTTGCCCATCTGCGGCTACCGCTCTGCGGCGCGCAAGGGCGGCGACGACAAGCGGCAGCGCAATCGCATCAAGGAGATTCGAAAGTCGCTCCAGGCGAGCGGATGGAAGTCGGTTGGCCGCATGCTCGAAGGTGTGTGAGGACCCTGTGTGGACAGTGACACAATGGGTTTAAGTGCAAGGTAATCATGCGGCCCGTAGGCGCAAACGCACACAAAAGAATCGGCGAAAAATGGCGCACCACACGGCCACCACAGAGAAAAGGCCCGTACCGACGCCAGCATGGAGTCCTTTCAAGGTCTGTCCACGCCCGCTCCGGGTATGGCTCCGGGTCGTGCCGCCGGCCGGTCACAGGTGATACGACCGCGACCGACGGTCACAGGGGACAGACGAGAAGTCGCGTCTCGACAAGCCGCATTTTGCGAACGCGCAGCGCGGCTGTGCGGCCTGTGCGTGAACCGTTGGTCACAGCTCCACCTTGCGACGCTCTGACTCGTCCAAGACCAGCCCGCCTCGACCGTCGGCATACATGACGACAGCTGAGACCACTTCAACGCGCACCTTTGGCTTCACAAAGATACCCTCAAGCACCGTCTCCACTTGCTCGAGTCTCTTGAGGACCGCGTCGCCCTTGACGACGCGCCCGAAAATGGTGTACTTGTTGTCGAGGAAGGGCGCGTCGCCGAGAACCATCGAGAAGCTCGATGTGCCTGTATCTGGCGCTTCAAACTTTCCCATCGAGAGCATGCCTCTCTTGTGACGCACCTCGATCTTGAACTCGTCGGGGACCGTCTTGATGGCGACCTCACGCAGCGCCTTGTTCATCGGCGCCCGACGCCCGCCGTCCACGCCTTGCAACTGCGCTACAAAGCCCTTGTCAACGCGGAAAATCTCGTTCGTGTTGTAGCCACCCATTCGCACTAGCCGTAGGATGTGAGCGACCGTAACTGGTGCTATAGTCGGGTAGAAGCCGAGCACAATTTCGCCCCAGTTCACCTCACCTTTCGAGGCGTCGCTCCAGGATATCTGCATGACCACTCGCTCGTCACCAAGGAGCGGGTCGTCACTCTTCTCGAGCATTGGCGGCGGTGTGCAAAAGCCACATGATTCCCTGCACGAGGCCTTCATAAAGTCCTCGTTCTTGCTGCACTCTCCAGACTCCGCCCATGAACCGCAGCCGCTATGAGCATCGTCGCAGTCCTCGGCGAGCGCCGTGGATGTCGCGAGGGTGAGCACGAGTAGCCGGAGGGCTCTCATCGAAGGAAAGTGTTGGGATCGCAAGCGTGAACGTGAACACGACAGACGCGACAAGCTACGGCACTGTTACTGCCCGCTCAGAATACACACACCTTACGTGACCCCATATGAGACACGGAGCATGCGCGCGCTGGCGGCGTTGAGGATGGTTTGGGCGTCGGCGGCTTGGATGGCGGTGGAGATGTTGGCAACGTGGTGCGTGAGGAAGCTGCGGTGGGACGCGTCTGGAGATGTTGTCGGTGGCGCCGGGGAGGCGCGTCTGGCGCGCGAGGAGGTGGAGGATGGTCATGAACGAGGCTGCGAGCGCGCCGGTGGTTTCGGCGACGAGAAGGGAGACGCCGACGCCTTTGGAGAGGGCGTCAGTTTCAGTTTCAGTTTCTTCGCGGTCCTACCACGCTCACTCCACCACCGTCTCGACGGACGGCGTCGGCATACTGCCCGTTGCACGCGGCGACGAAGCTGGCGCCGGTTACGCGGTCGTAGGGCGCGTCGTGCCTGCTGCCCACCTGCTTGAGGCCAAGCATGAGCTTGCGGAGCTTCTCCCGTCCTCCGTGCATCCTCAAAGGCGTGGATGTGGCGTTGTGGCCCTCGGCAGTGGATGGGCGGGGGCGGCGGGCGGCGCCGCTGTATGGTGCCGGTTTACAATAGTCAATACTCAATAGGATTATGTATGCAGGTATGCAACAGTATTCAGTAACAGTATGCAACAGTATTCAGTAACAGTATGCAACAGTACTCACCACCCCTCTCGAGGTGTGCCGACACCTCTCCACGCGCGCTTCTCAGACTGCAGGCGATTCGCGCTTGAGACAGACAGACAGCTGGCATGATTACAAAAATGTCGTATCTTGCGGGTCTGGGGCAAGTGCTTGGCCTTCTCGCGCGACGGCGCGTCGAAGCTTGAGCGAGGCCGCGCGTGCACGCTCGAGCCTCGCATGGACTCTCGCGTTCGAGTTGTCGGGCGTTGTCAGATTCCGAGGTGCATTGGGAGAAGGCGGAGGCATGACGTCGGGAGGAGGCGGAGGCACGTCGTCAGGAGGAGGCGGAGGTTGGCCATCGGGAGGAGGCGGAGGCACGTCGTCGGGAGGAGGCGGAGGTACGCCGTCGGGAGGAGGCGGAGGCACGTCATCGAGAGGAAGCGGAGGCAACGTCATGGGTGTCGTCGCAGCTCCCACACTGGAGGGTGTCTCGAATTGGTGGCCGCGTTGCTGATGATTCCTCTGGCCAATACCGACCGGTGTGCGGGTTGCAAGGGTGGCAGGGGCGATGGGGAGCGAGGTGAGCTCCGTCGCAGTGAGTGGCTTGGCTTCGAGCCGCCTCGGCCTCACCGCATTCTGATTGCCAAGCTCAATCTCATGCCAGGTCAGAGTGCGGAGGAACTTTGAGGCGGCCTGGAACGTCGCGAGGCAGTAGCCATGCTCGCCGAGCAGGCACCCGTCGTCGGCAAAGCGCTCGATGAATGCGAGTTCGGAGCAGATGTGCAGCACCGGACGCGCTTGGGAGAGGACGTACGCGACCACCGGGAGCAGATCGTCGGCCGCGAGCCGGAGCCGCCTGTCGTTGGCTTGGTCCTCTGGGGTGGCGATGCCGTAGTAGCTCCACACGTCGTGCTGGATCGCTTGCAGGACATCTATCAAGCGGGCGAGCTTTTGTCGAGTTGAGTACGTGGCGGAGAGGTGCGAGAGAGCCTTGATCGCCGTTGCGTACGGCACGTGACTCGCGTCGGCATCTGCTGGCGGACCAGCTCTTGGGCCTTGCCACTCGCCCGGTCCTACTGGCAACGGGTCCGCCGTGTCTCTCAGCAGCTGCTCAACAGTTGCCTCGTCCGCGGCCTGGCCCGCCTCCGCGACCGGTGAACTGCCGCTCATCCGCTCGCCCCTGCTGCCCAGAAAAAAGTGCGGCTGCAGTTTGGCGATGCCCTCCAAGTGGTGTGGGCGCAGCTGGGCAAAGCGGGCGACGCTGTCCGCATAGGCGACATCGTCGGTGCCGTGGACACTCTGAATGAGGGGCATGATCAGCGGGAAGAGGCGAGTTGTGATTTCATCCAGCACCAACGCGCGCACCAGCGCCGATCGCCTTGGCTCCTGCAGGGGCGGCAGGACCCGCACGACTATCGCGTGCATCCGCTTGAGACCCAGCTGAACGGCCTTTGACAGGTTCTTGAGGCGCACAGCCGCACTCATTCGCGTCGCCGGGCTGCGACCGTTCTGAGCGAACAGCTGCGAGACGAAGCCACAGTACTCGCGCAGCGCATTCGCGAACGGATGGCACTCGGAGGGTGCATACCGGCGTTCGTCATCGCTGCGAAAGCAGCTCTCCAGAAACGTGCCAATCTCCTGCTCATCCGAGGCCGCCTCCGCCGCGGCGGCCAAGGCGAGCATCAAGTCGAGAGTGCGCTTGGAGAGGGCGGACGAGATGCCGTCGATGTCGTCGGTGCGCAGCACGACGTCAACCGGCGGATCGATGGAAAGGTCCGCCGTGCCGCGAAAGGCCTTCATGGCAAAGAAGAATTCAACCGCATTCACCACAATGTGGCGGCGCAGCCAGCGCCGAGCATACGCCTGGATGAGTTTGGCGCTCGGCTCGGCCGCTCGCCATGTCTGCGGCAGCCTCTGGACGTGAAGCCGCCGAGGAGGGTGGGCATGCGCAAAGAGCTGGGGCGGCGTCTGGCCGAATTCGGCACTGCGGGCGGCAGCGTCGAGCTCGCTGCTCTCCAGCGCGCTCTCGTACGTGTAGCTCTCGAACAAGTTGTTCGCCTTGAGAGCGGGGGCGCCTTGCTGTTTGATGCCAAAGATGAGGTCGATCCAGAGGTGCAGGTGCGCCGAGACGAAGTCGGACTCGAGCGCGGCGCGCATCAGGCGCACAAACTCTTTGGAGGAGCCGCGCGCCCACGGAGGCAGGACCACATCCTCGCACCACGAAGGCCGAGGCCGATCCGAATCTCCCATATCATTCGTCAAGAAGGCGGGGTCCGAGTAGAATTGGGGGATGAGTTCTTTGACGTCACCGTGGGCGCGTTCGGAGACATTCTGCCACGTCCTGTCCACCGACAAGAACGAGCGCGCCTCCCTGTCGAACTTGCCACTCTGGATGTGGTATGTGAGCTCGGGGTAGATGCGCAGCAGGTAGTATGCCACGTAGGCGGGCGAAGAGTAGTGGGTGCGGTAGAGCGGAATCGTCTGCCCCGCCTCGGCGTCGACCTGTTGCTCGTGGCGTTGGCGATGGGCGGCGGCGAGGCGGCGCTCGTCCAGTGCGCCAACAGGCTTCCAGAGCGGCCGAAAGCGGCGAGGGTCGTTGAGGTCGAGTGCATCGCTGCTGTAGTCGCTGAGCACCCACGGCATGATGGGATACTGCGACAGGTCGTCAAAGGAGCGTGAGGCGCAGTCGTTGAGATGCAGCAGGTACGTGTAGTTGTCAATCTCTCCAGCGTGCCACTTCTCC
>PJAB01000732.1:0-21507 GCA_002887195.1 Chrysochromulina parva | reverse complement strand
GCAGTTGGCCTGCAGCCAGCCGAAGCGGGCCGAGGCAGGGTCGTAGGTGTGATCCGGCGGTTGGATCGTCGGGTCGGCCGGATTCGGAATGCATGGCAGCGCTCCCACCGCGGGCCCACTCGCGTTGCCAGGCATGCACGAAAAAGAAGTGAAGCAGAAGCCACACTCAGGCCGAGAGATGCACTCCGTCGGCTCTAGCACGGCGCAGTCGGAGAGCCACGACGGGGGCTTCGGACCAGCGACATGGGTGAAGCCTTGCCCCATTATTTTGCCCGCACGCTCGTGACGGCGCTCTTTTCGTCACCACATACGCTACAGTGCCTGAGGTGGGACGCCTGGTGAGCTTTCCGATCGAGAGTGATCTCGGAGTGCAATCTCATTGAGCTAGCAAGGCGCAGAGGCGCAGTTTTCCGACCACATGCTGTGAGCCCCGGAACCGACCAGCGCAAGGGCCAAGGCATGGCGTGGGCCCATGCATGGGCCAAGGCCAAGTGGGGGCTCGCGTGTGGCCCACAATTGGTAGCCCAGCCGCGTAGCGCGTACGGGTTTTCGGACGGAGACGAGTTTGTTAACTTACGTATCCGACACACCGAGCTTCCTCGCGTCTTGGCGTTCGTTCCGAAACCAAGGGGGACGGCGTGTTTGGGCCGGCGCCAGCACCGTCCCACACCGTGTGACGGCTGCCCGGCGAGACGCACCTCACGCGCGCACGCTGCACACGCACACGCCTGACTGCAGCGTCGCCGCGGTCGCCCGTTCACTGACGCCACGGGACTCTCAGAGAGGCTCGCACCAGGTATTGAGCAGGCACATGATGCCAGAGGCGCAATTACATCCCTCATCGTAAGTGGCGCCTCCCCAGGCTCCCAGGCATGCTGCCAAAACACATCCGAATCGAGCATGCGTCGTTGTGAGGTGCGCATCTGCCTGGCTAACTCCAAGCCCGGTACGACGCGTCTCGTGGTCTCTCCGAAGGTCTCTCAAGGGTGGGCGCGCTCTCTTGAGCGCTCTCTCTCGCGCCTCTCACAGTTGTAACACGTGCCCTCGTCTGCCCGCGACGGCGCCTCGTCACGCGAGTTTGGGTGCTGAGCCAGTTCCACAGCCCAAGATGACCGCCGTCATTCGACTGACTGACGGCGAGTGTCCGAAGGCGGCGGAGTGCACCACGTCTACACGACGTCCGCGATGAAGTTGAGGCGTGCGAGGGCGGGCTAGTGGTCCGAGATGGAGTGAGAGATGAACATGAGGTGAGAGATGTGGAGCTGACGCGTGCGATGCCCCACCATCGGCTTCGCTCTCGTGGGCATGGCGGACGAGATACCCACCATCGCACGCGCCCGCTCCCTCGCTCACTCCAGCTCGGTATGGCGCTCGACACAGCGCACGCGCCTGCTCCCTCGCTCACTCCAGCTCGGTATGGCGCTCGACACAGCGCTCGAGCCCGAGGAGCTCGCTGACGAAACTCACTCCAGCTCGGTATGGCGCTCGAGCCCGAGGAGCTCGCTGACGAAATGCGACGCGGGCGTGAAGTCGAGCTCCGCGATGACGCTCACGATGGCGCCGCCGAGCGTCTTCACGCCGTCGAGCGCCGTGTCGAGCGTCTTCACGCCGTCGAGCGCCGTGTCGAGCGTCTTCGCGCCGTCGAGCGCCGTGTCGAGCGCCGTGGACACGTCCGAAGGCTCGGTGCGGACCGAGCTGCGCGTGGAGGACTCTGTGGGAAAGAGCTCCTCGGCGACGAAGGAGGAAGAGGGCACGCGCGCCGTGTCGAGCGTCTTCACACCGTCGAGCGCCGTGCCGAGCGCCGTGGACACGTCGAAGGAGGAAGAGGGCACGAGCGGCTGTGGGGTGGGCTCGGGCGTCGTCGCGGGCGAGCCGAGCGCCATGCCGAGCGCCGCGAGCGTCCAGTAGGCCGAGGAATAGGCTGCCTCATGGTGCTCGAGCAACATCCCGCCCAGCTGCGATGACTCGGAGGTAGACAGTGACGTGCCGCCCGAGATGGCGCCCGTGGCGGAGCCGGGGCGCCCGAGATGGCGCTCGAAAGCCGACCAACCTGCTGTGCCTGTGCCCGACATGGCGCCCGTGCCGCCGCCGCCGCCGCCACTGCCACCACCGCCGCTCGCGCCGCCGCTCGCAGGGCACTCGTCGAGCGTCATGTGCGGCTCGTCATCGTACTCGGTCATCGCGTCAAACTCGTCCACGTATGACGCGTCCACCCCAACTTCGGGCGCCATGTCGGGCACCTCAAGGGTCGCCGGGAGGCCGAGGGACGGCGAGGGACGGCGAGGGACGGAGAGGGAAGGCGAGGGACGGCGAGGGACGGAGAGGGACGAGGAGGGACGAGGAGGGACGGGCAGATCGCGCAAGGGGGCCCGCAGTTGATCCCCGTGGAGAGCGCGCGGCCGGAGGGTGTCGACCACGTCATCGGGCGCGCCCCCGGGGGCCGCCGCCGCGAAAGGCAGGGGGGGATGCCGCTGGAGCTTGGCGTCGAGCTTCGCGATGCACGTGTGTCCACGCTTGGGCTGACCGCACGCCGAGCAGAGGTTGACAGCTCGTTTGCCGTGGATGGGGGCCTGCATGCGCTGGAACCGGTTGCGGCACATCGCGGGAGATCGTCCGCCGCCCACCAGCTGAGCCACCGCCATCCACTTGCAGCCCACATCGTCGATCGCGTTCCGCAGCCGCGTGTCCTCCTCAGGGTTCCACGAGCGCGCGCAATTGTTGAAGGGCGTGCCGTGAAGGATGTCGCGGGTCTGGAGCGAGCTGCGCGGGCGTTGGCGTGGCGGCGACGTATCGAGCGCGTCAGAGTCGTCCACGCCCCACTGAAAGGTCTCCAACTCGTCGTGCTTCACGTCGGTGCGCGGCCGCAGCGAGGGGCGAGCGCCGGCTGTGGGCGCGCGTCCCAGCGGCGTGGCGGCGGCGGCGAGGCGATGGAGAGGAGCGCGCTCGGTCTTTGGCATCCCGGGTGGCGTGGGGCGAGTGCTGAAAGATGACTGGATGGAGGCTCCAGACGCGACGCGTTCGTGCCACGAAAGTTTCCCCGAAGGCGCGCGCGCGGCGCTTAACTCGCAGCTTCTCCCTTCGATACATGTGAGCCCGGGCAGATTTCTCAAAACGGTTCCATTTCGTCATTTCCATCTTTGTGCTCGTGCGTGACGGCCTCCGCTTGCACAAGCGCGCTGCGCATCAGAGCGCAGCGCATCAGGGCATGGATGCCAACTACCGCACCCGCACAGACATCGTAGCGCTGCGTAAACGCGCCCTTGAGCTCGAGAAGGCCCTCGGGTCCAACGACCTCCACATAAACGAGGCTCTGCGTCTGGCGGAGGAGCTCGAGACGGTCCTGGCGCGGTTGGATGCACTGCAGACCGTCATGGATGAATACGCAGTGTCGCGCACGCCGATCGCCTCCGCGGAGCCGGTTGAGTGCACGGCGACGGGCGACCCCGTCGGTGGAATTGGTCGCGGCGGCGGGAGCGGCGCTGGCGGCGACATTAGCACTTTCCGCGCCCTCACCAAGGCATTCCAGGCGTCGACGAAGCCGTCGGATGCGGCGATCATCCAGGCGGATGTGATGGCCTCCCGGCTGCCGCCCAAGACGCTCGGCAAGCAGCTCGTCGAGGAGTTGCGGGAGCAGCTGGCACCGGTGCTCGCGGATCAGCTCAAGGGCCTCGACTCGCCGATCTCGCCGCCGCAGGCGAGTGCTTTCCCTTCGGAGTGCCCCTCGGAGTGCCCCGAGATTGCCACGAGATTGTCACGAGAGGCCCGTGATTGGCCCGTGATGGCCCCCTGATTGGCCCGCAATCAGCGCACGGGCCTCTGCTCGCCGACCTCGCCGACCTCGCCGACCTCGCCGACCTTGCCCGACCTCACCTCAGGTCATCTCCGCCAAGCTCGAGGGGGTGCTGCGCCTCTGATGACCCCTGATGAGCCTCTGATTGCCACCCTCATCAGGTCATCTCCGCCAAGCTCGAGGAGGTGCTGCGCACGTACATGGGGCGCATGCATACGCAGCGCACGGAGGAGCTGATGCGCGATGCGGATCAGCCACCAGAGCTCATGGCAGCCAAGCTCGCCTCGCAGGTGCGCCTCTCACCTCCAATCTCGGCCCAATCTCGCCTTCAATCTCGGCCTAATCTCGCCTCCAATCTCGCCTCGCAGCTCCATATCGACTTTGGCAAGGCGCTGCTCGCCCTGTTACGCGAGCTTGCGCGATCTCATCTCATCTCGATGCCACCGGGCGCCGACGCACGCCTCGAGAGGCACCGGATCGAGGAGGCTCTGATTACCGGTGAGTGCTTCTGATTGCGATCGAGTGCCATTGATGATCAGTGATGACGCCTCACGCTCCGCCTTGCAGGCAACTTGTTCGACGACCGCCTGCTGCGATCCTCACAGCAACCCAACAAGATGGTGCAGCTGCACTTCAACTCCGAGTCACTCGAGCTCCCGATCTCGTAATGACCGCTAATGAACCCTGATGACCCCTAATGATTAGCACTTCAACTCCGAGTCACTCGAGCTCCCGATCTCGTAATGACCGCTAATGAACCCTGATGAACCCTGATGACCCCGAATGACCCCGAATGACCCCTAATGACTCCGAGTCACTTCGAGCTCCCGATCTCGTCACTCGAGCTCCCGATCTCGTACGACGTCACCTTCGGGAGGCTGATTGAGACCGCGTGTGAATGCAGTGTGAATGCGGATGGCCTCCTCATTGCATGCAGGTACGACGTCACCTTCGAGAGGCTCATTGAGACCGCGTGTGAGTACTGGCACATCAGTCCTCTGCGGCACGTGGTGACCGACCAGAACGGCGTCCACTTTTTACGGCGCACGTTGGTCTTTGAGGCGTTGGACCTTTCCGCGCAGAGGACTATCACTAAGCTGTTCTTGATTGCGCTTCATCAGGAGCGCTCGGCATCCCAAAAGGGGGCTGTGGGCGCCGTGGCCGCGGCGGCGGAGGACGCTCAGGACGACGCGAGGGACGCGAGGAATCTCGGGCTTGAGGTGGACAAGATGCTCAAGGTGTGCATGCTGATGGCCTCTGATGACCACTGATGATGGCCACTGATGGCCACTGATGATGGGATCTGATGGCCACTGATGATGGCCACTGATGACCACTGATGATGGCCACTGATGACCACTGATGGCCACTGATGGTCCACTGAATATCGAGCACGAGGTGGACACCTCGAGGTACGCGCCACTGATGGCGACTGATAACGGTCGAATGCGTCCCTCGTTTGCATGCAAGCGCTGATGGCGACTGATGGCGGTCGAATGCGTCCCTCGTTTGCATGCAGGCGCGCGTCTGATTGCCTCTGATCGCCTCTGATCGCCTCCGAGTGATTCCCTCCTTTGCTTGCAGGCGCGCGCGAGGCAGAAAGCGAGCGCAAGACGGATGACAGGGGCGGAGGGCGAGGACATGGGCGATTTCGAAGACGATATTCGTACGCGCCTCTTCGCATGGAGTCCAACCTTCCTCACGCGCTTTGAGATGCTTAAGATGGTGTTTGAGACGGTTGCGCTGGCCATTTTAATCTATCAAGTCGCCTTCATTAAGACCCATGTGGAGACGCAACGCGAGATGTGTTCCGCCCTCGAAGACTCTTTCAATACGCCCTTCGAGTACGCTGATGACTTCCGCTGATGGCCCTCCTCATTGCATGCTGATGGCCCTTCCTCATTGCATGCTGATGGCCCTTCCTCATTGCATGCTGATGGCCCTCCTCATTGCATGCTGATGGCCCTCCTCATTGCATGCTGATGGCCCTCCTCATTGCATGCTGATGGCCCTCCTCATTGCATGCAGATACGTCGTCTCGGATTCGCTCACCGACCTGGCGCACGTCAACTCGATGTCCATGTTCCAAGACTTCCTCATCAACTCATTGCCGTACGTCCTCTTTCCCAACTGCCTTCTCGGCCCCCTGGCGCTCCTTCTCTGTTCTAATGAGACCGGTACGCTAATGACCGCTGATGAGACCGCTGATGACCGCTGATGACCACTCTGCTCTGACGAGATCGTATCTCCGCTCATGAACGCGACAGCTCAACAGTTCATCGAGCCGGCGCCGATTGTGGTGCGTGGCAAGAACCTGCTGCTTGGCGGCATTCGGCTGATGCAGATCCGAGGGGCGACCGCAGACCGCGCACTATGCCCGGGGATGATGTTTGTAGAGAGCGGCTCGATTTGGTGGCCTTGGTCGAATGGCTCCTCGGCCATCCCCAAGTCTCTGTACGCTGATTTCCTCTGATGACCTCTGATGACCTCTGACGGCCATCCCCAAGTCTCTGTACGCTGATTGCCTCTGATTGCTTCTGATGACCTCTGACGGCCATCCCCAAGTCTCTGTACGCTGATTGCCTCTGATTGCTTCTGACGACCTCTGATAGCCGAGCATGCGCGGTAATGAGGTGACCGTGCCTCAATACGCGTCCCGCAGGTACAAGCCCCCCCACCCCACCCCTTCCTC
The DNA here is from genome assembly GCA_002887195.1 of Chrysochromulina parva. Classification (NCBI taxonomy): domain Eukaryota; phylum Haptophyta; order Prymnesiales; family Chrysochromulinaceae; genus Chrysochromulina; species Chrysochromulina parva. Next base: position 15,025 of record PJAB01000732.1, on the reverse strand, counting down.
GCATGCACGCGCTCACCAGGGCGCCACGTCCCTCCTTCGCAGGTACAAGCCATCATCGGTGCCGTTTGAATACACGAGCACCGATCTCGACTCGACCGACCCTGTGAGATTGGGTGAGCTCGCCAAGATCTCCGTGGTTGACGATTCCCCGGGTAACGTCTCCCTATGCTACTCCTCCGAGAACACCGTCACGACCAGTTTCGGGCCGTTGGCACCCCATGCGCCGCCTGAGCGCACGGCCGCCGCGGCAGCGTTCTACGTGCCACGTGTCGAGTGCTATCCCGCGTGCCCGGGGCCGTCTGTGAAGCGCTTGACCACCAGCGCCGACAGCACCAACAGCGCCGGCAGCGCCGGCACAAGTACCAGTAATGCCACAAGTTTGGGTGGAGGCAGCCCCAGCGCGGGCTCTGCCAACTTTACTGGCTGGAATGGTACCACCTACACTGGCCTCTTGCCCGCCTTCGTCTACCAAACAGCTGAAGAGCTCGGGTTTCCGTCGCCGACGGTACCTGCCTTGGAGATGAACCGTGATTGCCCCAAACTACCAAAGAGCTCGGTTTCCCGCCGCCGACGGTACCTGCCTTTGGAGGCGGCCACCGATGAACCATGATTGCCTTTTGATGAGCTCTGATGAGCTCTGATGAGCTCTGATGAGCTCTGATGAGCTCTGATGAGCCCCGATGGCCTCTGATGGCCTCTGATGACCTCTGATGACCCATGATGACCTCTGATGACCTCTGATCGCATCCCTTTTCAGGTACCGGCTTTTGAGGCAGCCGCTACCGGCGGCTTCGCCCTCACCCTTCCACCGAATCTGACCTTCTTCGAGCTGCGCACCGTGCTGCGTGGGCTCACCGAGAATTCGTGGCTCGATCGCCAGACGCTTGCGGTGGGCATCGACATGACCTTTTACAACCCGCAGACGGATCACGTTGCGAACACGCAGATCGTGACGGAGCTCATTCGCACTGGCTACGCGAAAGTGCAGTTTAGCTGCGTTGCAGGTACTGAGGATGTCCTCTGAGGATGTCCTCTGAGGATGACCTTTGATGACCTCTGATGACCTCTGAGAGGAGCACTGTCCAGTCGTTGATTGCCGCGGAGGTCCACACGAATTGCCCTCCTCCTTATGACCGCTAATGGCCGCTAATGGCCGCTAATGGCCGCTAATGGCCGCTAATGGCCGCTAATGGCCGCTAATGGCCGCTAATGGCCGCTAATGGCCGCTAATGGCCGCTAATGACCGCTGCTACTTGCCCTCCTCCTCATCGCAGGCTCGCTCTCGTCCAATTCATTCATGGGCGACTTCCTCGAATACCTTCTCATCATTTGGCTCGGCCTTCGAGCCCTCCAAGTCATCATCAACTTTCTGCGCATCGCGGCCTCGAACACGATCGGCAAACTCTTCGGCGTCGATGCGGCGCTCGGTACTGTGGAGGGAGCCCCCGTCTGGTTCATCGTCAAGCCCGAGATGGTCGCGCACTTTCTCACGGCCGCGCTCGGAGTGAGTGGCTGGTTCGTGCGACGCACCGAGAACGCCGAGATTGACGCTCTCCAGGGTGTGCATGCTGATGACCTCTGATGATTACCATTATGCCGAGATGGACGCTCTCCAGGGTGTGCATGCTGATGACCTCTGATGATTACCATTATGCCGAGATGGACGCTCTCTAGGGTGTGCATGCTGATGACCTCTGATGATTACCATTATGCCGAGATGGACGCTCTCCAGGGTGTGCATGCTGATGACCTCTGATGGCTACTGATCGCCACGGATTGGTGCTGATGACCGCTGATGGCCGCTGATGACCGCTGATGGCCGCTGATGGCCGCTGATGATCGCTGATGACCGCTAATGACCGCTGATGGCCGCTGATGACCGCTGATGGTCTCTTCTCACGCGCTCCATCAGTCTTATTCAAAGAAGACGCCACGTGGCCACCGCCCTACATGCCCACTATGGCGCGCACGCTCTTCTCGATGCGCTACTCCTCGCAATTGTTTGGGGCGGCACTGCTCGTGTGCGTGCTGATGACACTGATGACAAGGATGACAATGATGACCGCTGATGACTCTGATGCCCACTGATGATGCTCGTGTCGTGCTGCGCGCCTCGCGCTCTGCTACTTGCCAGCTAATGACCGCTGATGACCGCTGATGACCACTGACGACCACTAATGACCGCTGATGACCGCTGATGACCACTGATGATCGCTGTTTGCGTCCCTCATCAGGTGCGTGCTGCGCCTCGCGCTCTACTACTCCATCGTCTCCAAGAGGCTCTTCCTCATGCGCATCACGATGGGCCGCGCATGCGTCAAGCTTGTGCCTGCTCTCATCTTCCTCTTGATCGCGATGGTCACCTTCGCACTGACTGGCAATCTGCTCTACCCGACTGCGTACCCGTTCCATAATGTCATCACCTCTCTAGGCACCACAATTTACCTCCTGCGCCGGCCCACCGCCCTTCCATTTAAGGAGATGGCGCAATCATCCACCATCTGGCCTACGATGGAGACGGACTTCCCCTCAGTCATCGACCTGATCTACCTCACCTCGTTCACGTGCATCGTGCTGTGGATCTTGACGAACCTGTACCGGACTCTCATCATCGCCGAGTACTCATCCGTGCTCATCAAGTAACGAATGGCGCCACTCCAAGTGCCCCTTGATGGCCTCCAAGTGCCCTTTGATGACCTCCAAACACTCTGAGATTGCACCCTAATTGCACCCTAATTGCACCCTAATTGCACCCTAATTGCACCCTAATTTCACCCTAATTGCACCCTAATGCCGATCCCTCTGGCCGCAGATACAACGACGAGCCTCCGTACGACCTCAAGCCCGACCCGTGGCCGAGCCTCGACCCTCCCTCCCTCATTGCATGCTGATGGCCCTCCTCATTGCATGCAGGTGCGACCTCAAGCCCGACCCATGGCCGAGCCTCGACCCTCCCTCCCTCATTGCATGCTGATGGCCCTCCTCATTGCATGCAGGTACGACCTCAAGCCCGACCCGTGGCCGAGCCTCGACCCACGGGTGTACGCGCGCAAGTTGGTCGATGAGTACGCGACGCGCAAGCGGGAGGCCAGGATGTATTATCGGAGCCGCTCGGAGAATAAGCGACGTGTTGAGCTGCAGCAGGAGAAAGCGGCGAAGGTCATCGAGGCACAGAACAGCAAGCTGCAGACCGAGAAGCGCAAGCGCAAGGCGACGCGGCAGGGGGCTGAGCATCCGGTCCCAGCGTCCTCGGCCGAATAGATCACTAGAAAACGCGCACGGGATTCTCCTACGATCGCAGCACGGTGCACGTGCCACGTCGCTCTTACTACATGTACCAGAGTCTACACCTGTCGACTACCTGTTGACGCGCTCGCGCAACATCTCAAGGAGCGATCGATGTGGTTGTGGCGGCGGCGGCGACACACACCGAGCCAGCTGCGCGTCTGCTCCAGCTCCTGGCCCGCAAAGCCGCAATCGATTTGTAAAACGCCAAAGCCGCTACCCTATCCATCGCACGGCACGTCATAAAATTAAAATGCCAGAGACGAAAATCGCGCAGCGATTCGGCCCGATTCGCGTGCCGGATGATACGCCGGGTGACATGCATTATCACACGATTCTTTTGATCTCTTATACAACTCTCTAGACCCGCGAGGTGCTCGCCGACATACATGCAACACACCTCCGATTTCAGGCTACCCTATGCGATGATGCGTCCGCAGCGACGCCGCGATGCTACTATAGCCTCGCCTCGCGTGCCAGCCGCGCCGCGTCCATATCCGCCTGAAGCTTGCGCTTATGCGCATCGATCTGGGCCTGCTCCTCGGGCGTGGGCAGCTTGAGCTTGCCGCGCATCGTCTCCGCGTCCGGCACGGTCACCTTCATCAGCCCATACCCGATCGCGAGCGGCACCGCAAAATAGGTGCATTGCACGAGGAAGAGCACGCGTTTGCTCTTGATCGGCATTCGGAAGTTGTGGATGCGGTGCTTGACCCGCTCCTGCCAGGCGATGGCGCTGCGGACGGCCTCCATGATGGAGGTGCACACTCGTCTTCGGCGTTCGTACGTTCCTGGGAGGTTTCGGAAGTTTCGTAACTTATCCGACGTTGCGGCATCTGGGTTGGCTCCCCGGCGTCCCCGCACCTTATTCGATTCCGAGTGCGTCACATGACATTATTTGTCTTTGACTTGACTTGATGTCATCTGCGCCTTGAATTCCGCGAAGCGTCTTTGGAAAGTCGCCGATCGGGACTGACACGTCGATTTTTGTCCCCCTTTTCTAAGACGCAATGCTGACCCGGCTGCTGTTCATCACCGTCGCCGTCGAGGCGTACACGATCGCCCCGGCCGCGCGCCCGGCCGCCGCCGCCGCCCGCTGCGCCGCCGTGCATGCGTCCGCCGGCGCGCCCTTCAAGGTTGGCGTCCTTGCCATTCAGGGTGGCTTCGCGGAGCACATGCAGGCGCTTGCGCGCTACAAGGGCGTCGAGGGCGTCGAGGTGCGCACGCCCAAGGAGCTCGCAACGGTGGACGCGATCATTCTTCCGGGCGGCGAGAGCACCGCCATCGGGTACGGCCTCGTCGACGCCAAGCTGCTGGAGCCGTTGCAGAAGTTCGTGAAGAGCAAGCCCGCGTGGGGCGTGTGCGCGGGCCTGATCCTGTTGGCGCAGGACCTCGACGACGGTGCCGCGCAGCCGCTCCTCGGCGGCCTCGACATCTCTGTCAAGCGCAACGCCTTCGGCCGCCAGTCCAAGTCGGCTTTCCGTCCGATGGAGGTCTCCAACAGCGCCGCCAACTGCGGCGACAAGGCGTACTTCATTCGCGCGCCGGCGGTGACCAAGGTGCGCAACGGCGTTGAGATCCTCGCGCAAGTCGCGGCCGACGACGAGGTGCCCGAGCTCGGCGACAACGGCGCCGTCGTCGCCGTCCGCCAGAACAAGCTCATGGCGACGTGCTTCCATCCTGAAATCTCCTCCGATGACTCATGGCTCGAGCTGTTCCTCAAGGACGTGTGCCAGGTCAAGGAGGTGTCCAAGGTGGCGGCGGTGCCGGACTTCAGCGTCGCGGCGCCCTGGATCGCGGCGCCCGCGCACGGCATGGGCTACGGTTCAACCGCCGCCAAGCGCGCCTTCGCTGTCTTCCAAAAGGGTGGCGTGATCATGGATGTCGTCGACGGCCACCAGGCGCGCATCGCCGAGGCTGCTGGCGCCGTGGCGGTGATGGCGCTCGAGCGCATCCCGGCGGACATCAAGGCCGACGGCGGCGTCGCGCGCTCGTCCGACCCGGCCATGATCATCGATGTGATGAACTCGTGCTCGATCCCCGTGATGGCCAAGAGCCGGATCGGCCACTTTTACGAGGCCAAGATTCTCGAGGCGCTCGACGTCGACTGCATTGACGAGTCCGAGGTGCTCACCGCGGCGGACGAGGCGCACCACATCGACAAGCGCAGCTTCGGCATCCCCTTCGTCTGCGGCGCGCAGGACCTGGGCGAGGCACTTCGCCGGATCTCCGAGGGAGCCGCAATGATTCGTCTCAAGGGCAATGCCGGCACCGGCAACGTGATCCAGGCCGTGCGCCACGCGCGCGCCGTCTTCTCCGAGATCCGCAAGCTGAGCACGATGCGCGACGACGAGCTCTTTGCCTACGCCAAGGAGCTGCGCGTCCCGTTTGAGCTGGTGCAGCAGACAAAGGACGCGGGCCGCTTACCAGTGGTCACCTTTGCTGCCGGCGGCCTGGCCACACCGGCGGATGTGGCCTTGCTCATGGAGCTCGGCTGCGATGGCGTCTTCGTGGGCAGCGGCATCTTCAAGGGCGAGAACCCGGCCCAGCGCGCGCGCGCGATGGTCAACGCGTGCACGCACTACCAGAACCCGCTCACTGTGGCGCGTGTCTCGACGGGGCTGGGCAAGGCGATGGTCGGCCTGCTTGAGAATGAGCCCGGGAGCTACGTGACCGACAAGCTCACCCTCAAGGGACGTGTCGGCGTCGACCCCGGCGTCGCCGCCTAAACGCGTCTTGTCGGGCGTCGCCGCCGAAGTGCGTCGTGTCGGGCGTCGCCGCCTAAACGCGTCATTCGCTACCAGAGCGCCGACATGTGCGCGCCGCGCCAAAGCGGGCGCGTCAACGCGAGGGGCGGAGGGGGGGGCGTTGCAGTGTTGCACCGCCGGGGATTTTCCACAGCTGGGGCGGCGCGGCAGAAGGTGTCCACTCACACCTTCCATCGACGCTCGACCATTAGTCCCGACGACCAATGGCCAGGTGCACTCCATGGGGTGCACTTCCGCTGCGGCGCGCGGGTGTATGATGTAACGTGCGGCTGGTGACAGGAGATGAACTTTGATCTGCGTGGCGAGAGTGTCGTTGTCGGTTGTGGGTGACTCGTGTGCGCGAATCATCTATCATGGCGCGAATAGCGAGGGTCGAAACGGCGTCCCGTCGATTCAAATTCTGAGAGAAACTCGAGCACCCGCAACACGTTTGCGCGAACGTGGGCCTCTCGGACACGTCTATAATGATCAATTGCTTCGCGGCAGTTGCGAAGATGGCGGCAGTTGTGAAGCCGCCAACAGCACCCCTGAGTGTGCGAGTCCTCGCGTTGCAGCGTCGGGCGATGGTTGGCAAGAGTATTTTCTCAATGTAGAGCAGGCAAGTGCTGCGCAAACGTGTGCTGCATCGACGGCGCACGGGCACTCAGTGATTGTGTTCCCAGCGCTGGCGACAGCGGCCGAGGTCCTGGAGCTCAAGTCTGGAGCCATGCTATCGCGTTCGCACAAGCTGCGGGCAGAATCTTTGAAGGCTGTGGGCCCGGTCGGGCACACGGACGGGCTCCGGCTTGTACCCCTGAGCTTGTTGCTGGCCCGACAGTCCATGGGGCATGGGCGGATGCGCATGCCCGTAACCGATGCACTCGACGCGGCCGGTGTCGCCACTTGCGACTCTCTCCTTCTCCGAGCGATCTCGCTTCTGGATGCGGCCATGCCGCTCCTCACGCAGGCGCTCTTCCCCCTCCATGCCACCCTTTCCGCCACCACCTGCATCCACAACCCCAACCTCGTCTTCTCGACGAACGAGCCAGCGATCAACATCTACACGGAGGGCGGCGGCTTCGGCGCGCATGAGGACAAGCAGTCGCTCACCGTTCTGGTCAACCTCTCCACGGCAGGCGTCGATTTCCAAGGTGGCGGCACCCTGTTTTGGAGCAAGAAAGCTGCATGCGATCCGGACACAGGCCGAGGAAGCTTCGTCAATGAGCCGACGATGACCCTCTGCCCGCCGGCGGGCTCGGCGCTCGTATTTGGGGGCACCGTGACCCACGCGGGCCAGCGGGTCTTGGGGGGACAACGAGTCGTGTTCGTTGCGTCGTTCAGCCCGCTCTCAGAAGCTGCCACCGCTGCTGTTGCTGCCACAGCGATCGCCACCACAGCGATCGCCAGCCTGGAATCTCCTGGCCGCCACTACAGCGAGCGGTGCCTCGAGTCTCCCGGCGAGGCAGTGGGAGAGAGGGGGGAGGAGGGGGGTGGGAGAGGGGGGGGAATCTCACCCCCCGCCCCCCCTCCTGGCGAGGCATTGCTCTCGAGCGATGCCTCGGAGAGGGAGGTCTACCTGATCAAGCAGCAACGGCTGCGCGATCAGCGAAATGCGTATGAGGCGCGTGTCGAGGCGGAGAGGGAAAGGAAGCTGGCGCTGGTGGCGAGCCTTGAATCCCTCTCGCTCTCTACGCCTTGAAAAAAGAAGGGTGAAACGGCGCGGAAAGGCCCGGACTCCACACTTTGGGCACTGCGCATCGCATGGTTCGGTTATCTCGAGACCGTAGACGAGAGCAACGGCTGTTAGCGTATCTAAGCACACACAGCGCGGGCGGCACACGCGCATGGCTGGGCTCACGACGTGCCCCCCCGCACGCCGCGAACCGGAACTCCTGGGTCCGTCCGGTCCGCCTGTTCCCCGAGCGTCCGCCTATCGACGCCGGCGCGACCCGTGAGGTGATCCTGTATCGTCGCCGTACGCGCTACCCGTCCTGCGCGACGCTACGCCGAGACGCAGAGCCCGCGCGGGCGGGGTGTGTTCAAAATGTGGGTGTGTTCTGTCTGTGAGCCTACTGTGTACGGTACACCGGTATTAACATCACGATCCGCCGCAAATGTCCTTCTCACCTTTGTCCCCCTTGTGTCCCCCAAAGGTGCCTTCCACCGGCGCGAGCACCAGGTTCTCACAACGCACCGAGAGCACGGCCCCACCCTCCTCGAGCTCCACGCCCAGCCGTCGCCCCTCGCCACCACCCGAGGGCGGGGCACGCGCGCTCAGCCTGCCATACTTGCCGTTGTGCTGCGCCGCCTTCGTCAAGCCGAAGATCGAGACGCGCGCGCCAGGGTGCCATCCAGGCTCGGCATCGGCATCGGCCGCCGACGCCGCCGACGGTCCCGCTGGCATAGGCGCCATGTTGGGCGCTCCGCGCGTCGCGCGGACAAAGTCGGCGATCTGCGGCGCGAGCGCGCGCCCAAAGGCCTCGTAGCCGCGCTGGGACAGGTGCAGCCCGTCGGGTTCCCACAGCCCATTCGTGCCGCTGTACGGCACGAGAGCGGACGCGTCGACGAAGTGCACCTGGTGGGCGGGTTGCTTCGCGGCCCAAGCCCGGATGGCCTCGTTTGCATCCAAACGCACCCGGAAGGGAGGGCTGCGCGTCTCGAAATAGACCGCACCCTTACTCTCCGGGATGGTCATGGCCACCGAGCGCGCGCCGGCCTCGTGCGCATAAGCATGCAGCGTGGCTAGATTGGACACGGTCCTCTGCGTCGGCATGGGACCGTGGCCATAGTCGGCGAGGTCATTGGTGCCTCCAAGGATGAGCACCACGTCGTACCGATGACGGCGCAGCTGCGTGCGGTACCCTGGCCAGGACATCGGGACGACGTCAGTCACGTTCTGTTCATCCGCAGTGTCGAGCATCTGCTGCGTCGTGAAGCCCGAGAGGCCTATGTGGTCGCAGACGACGTCTGAGCCGAGGAGACTTTGGAGCAGCGGCGCCCACGGTGCGAAGGCATGCCCCATGTGGTGATAGCCCGCCGTGAGTGAATCGCCGAAGGCCAGGAGGCGCAGCTTCATGGGGTCGCCAAGTGCAAAAACTTTTGAGCGTTCGGGTGTGAATTGCGAGGACCTCTAGTGAATAGGTTTGGATCAGATTCTACTTGTCCCCCTGCCACCGGGACCTGTGGGCGGGCCGCGGAGCGTGTCAGGTGTCACCCCGCCGGTCGACTCGGCTCCGCGAAAAAGGAGGCGCTACTATTCTGCAGCTGCATGGGCAGCTTTGTTCGCTTATTAAAGCGCATCGAGAGCATGTTCGTCTTCTGGTCAAAATCCAGCGTGATCTCGCCCTCTCGAATCTGCTGCTGCACGCGCTTATCGAAGACGAAGGCGCCCTTGGGAAGCTCAATCTCGGCATCGCGAGCACAGCGGATCGCATCATGAGGGAGGCCGTCGTGGAGGCGCGTCCACACGTAGGTCATGCCGGCCGCGCCTTTGATCCGGTGGATCACGATCGCGTTCGATTTCGGCTGCTGGTACAGGCCACCGTTCCGAAAGCAGCCGAGATTTGTAGCTCGCGCGTTGATCCCGACAAAGGAGATGTTGAACCGATGAAGCTGTCGTAACCGCCAGAGCCAGTAGCCGAGCGCGACATCCTCGTTGCTCTCGCGCGTGCGCTGGAACCCACTCGCGTTCGCCGCGCTCGCGAAGGCGGCCACGTCGGCCGAGCTGCCGAGCGCCTGGACCAAAGGTCGAGAGAGCAACTGAAAGGCACCGAGCGGGAACGGAAAGGGCGGCACCATGCCGCGCGCCGCGCAGCCCCGCGCCTTCCAAGGCCGTACCGAGTCCTGCCACGACCAGCCGCACATGCGGAACGTGCTCGGGTTGTAGCCCGCGTGGGCCAGCGGCGCATAGCACAGGTGCGGCGTGTCGGCGGAGGCCCGTGCGAGATCGCGGAGCAGATTGGGCACGTGCACTGCGCACACGCTCACATGCGCGCGCGCGCAACGGCGTGCGTGAGAATAGGCTTCAGTAAAGGGCGTATGGGGCGGCGGCGGGGATGCGGCTACGCTCTCACTGCGCGGACCGTAAGTGTCATCGTCAACCTTGACGGCGTGAGTCAGCCAGTGAATCGCACTCGACGCTGCGCGCCACCATGCAAATACCTTTGACATGGTGAGCATGCGAGGCTCCTCGACATCGAGCCAGAGAACGTCAGTTGCGTCAAAAGATTTTCGCTCGCGCTTCGTTAGGCCACGTTCTCCCAGCGCGAAGCACACAAGCAGCTCTTCGCCCACGCCCGGATATCGCATCCATGAATTGCGTATGGCATTGCGCCGCTTTGTACCAGGCGCGCGTGGTCCGGATAGCACTCCGGCCAGCACACGCAGCGCAGAGGGCGGACTTTGCGAGGTCAGCGAGCTTGACGAGGACGCAACCGCTCCGCAGGATAGGCAGCGGCAAGAGAAAGCGTCGGACGCCATCGAAACCGTGAAGTGCCACAAGCGCTGTGAACGCGTATCGCTTCCTTAGCAACGACACTCTGCAATCTTTTCGGCCCTTAGTTCTGTTTACTTGACGACTTTGGCGTGATTCACGTGTTTTGGCGAACTCGCGATCGCGAAATGGGAGCCGCTTGCTCGTGTCGGCGAGAGCGACGCGATGTGGACAATGTGCGCAAGGTGGAGGAGAGGACCGTCGAGACCATCGAGAGGAAGGCGGGCTCTATGACGCTGGCGCGCGTCAACCAGTACCGTATGGAGCAGGTGCTGGGCAAGGGCTCCTTTGGCGCCGTGTACAGAGCGAGCGACATGGCGCGCAGGGATGCGGTTGCGGTCAAGGTCATGGACAAGGCGGAGCTACGCAAGAAGATGAAGCAGCTCGGCAATCAGCCTCAGGAGCTCATGCCACAGGGCACGATCGTCTCGAACTCGATCCTCAAGGAGATCGCCGTGATGAAGCGCGTGCGGCATGCGCACTGCGCCTGTCTCTTCGAGGTGATCGACGACCCGCTGGGCGACCGCATCTTCCTCGTGATGGAGCTGCTCTTGGGTGGGCAGGTCATGGACGAGCCCAATCTGCCAACCCTAACCCTAACCCTCACCCTAACCCTAACCCTAACCCTAACCCTAACCCTAACCCTAACCCTTGGGCAGGTCATGGACGAGCCCAATCTGCCCGCAAATCAGACATTTTTGGAGGAGTGGATGGCGCGTTCAGTATTCCGCAATCTGCTGGATGGGCTTCAGTACCTGCACTGCAACGGGATCTTGCACCGCGACATCAAGCCCGAGAACATCGTGTACTCGGAGCGCCCCTCGTTTGGGCGCGGCCATTGGACGGAGAACTTTGACCAGGTCGGCAGCGCCGTCGCGGGCTCCGTGGCGGGCGTGTTGCACGTGGGCACGAGTGTGAGCAAGGGACTGATTCATGTGACGGGAGACGTTCTAGAGGGCGTGGCGTCGACTGTGGCGCACGGCGCAAAGGACGCGTGGCGCGTCTCGTCAAAAGCCTTGCATCATTCGTTGTCGAGCAGCACCCTTGGCGACCGTTACACTTTGGGCGACCCTTTGTCTAGTGACTCTCCCTCACCGATGCCGGCGACGCCACGATCGTCCATGACACGATCATTTAGGGGCGGCGCCACGAGCGGTGCAGTGGCGCCACGAGCCGGCGTGGCGGCCGCGACGGTGGTCGCCTCCATCAACGGACTGTCGACCGCCGTCGCCCACGCAACCGTACGTTTCGTCAACGCCGCGAGCGGGGCGATCCACGACGCCGTTGACGAAGTCCATCGCGAGGTGTCTTTGGCGGGCGAGGTTGCGGGAGACCTTGTCGACGGTGTCGTGGGGAAGGGGCTGACCCACACTCATTGGGCCCCTCCCGCGAAGCTGCTCGACTTTGGCATCTCGCAGGTTTGCGTGCGTGCATGCGTCGATAGCTTCGCCGAGGCCAAGGAGAAGACGACGCGCTTCCGGAGCAAACGGAGGGTGCTGCGCAGCAGCACCTCGTACTTCAACGACACGCTGGAAAAGGCGACGGGCACACCGCCCTACTTTGCACCGGAGATGCTGGTGGGGAAACCTTTTCGAGGCCGGCCGGCGGACGTGTGGGCGGCCGGCGTCACCCTCGCGATGATCACGGGAGGTCGCATGCCTTATTGGGCGGATAACGTGCCCGAGATTTGGCGCCAGATCGAGCGAGATGAGCCCGTCCTGGCCGAGCACCTGTCGCCGCCGCTGCGCGAGCTGCTGCTTCTGATGCTTCGGAAAGATCCTGCGGAGCGCCCGACGCTCGCGGCGCTGCAGGAGCACCCGTGGGTGACCGACAATGGCGCTCTGCCAGTTTCGGAACCACCGGCGACCTTCACGGTGGATGAGGCTGACGTGGCCACCGCCGTCCAACGTGTCTTCGTGGGGCTGACACTCTTCAAGTGTGCTTCCAAGTGGAAACGGCTGCCCGCGCGCAAGCGGGCGGCAAGGGAGGCCGCCAAGAGGCACGGGTTCGTAAGCCATGCCGATTGGGCCCCCGACAAGCCCTTTATCTGCCACGATCCGCCTTCCGCCGCTGCAGAAGCTCTCAGCCGAAGCTCTGTGCAGAAGAAACGAGGCGACCCACCGAATCTGCAGAAGGTGTGAACGAGGCGACCCACCGAATCTGCAGAAGGTGTGAACGAGGCGACCCACCGAATCTGCAGAAGGTGTGAACGAGGCGACCCACCGAATCTGCAGAAGGTGTGAGCTGTTTCAACTATCACTACTTACGAGTGACCGCGCTCGTGCATCGAGACTCGCGCGGCGCGCTGTATGTAGCGCCGCCTGTCGGGCCGTATGTAGCGCTGTATGTAGCGCTGTATGTAGCGCCGCTTGTCGGGCCTGCCCCGGACGGGACGTATATACTCGCCCGGCGCTGGGGCCAGCACGGCGCGGCCCTCGGCGCACCGTCCCAGTCAGACCCGCAGCCCGATGCCCGTTCCTCGGCCGGCGGACGTGATTTGTGGATCCGATGATCCATGATCGTCGATTGTGCGTTCCGCTCGCCGGCTCGGTTGTCCCGGATAACTGTGCACTCGGACTCGCGCCGGTGCGCACTCTGACTCTCGGGTCTCGGCAATGGTCCGACACGTCCGCGCTGACGGTCGTGAGCCATGCGGTACGAGCTCTGACGGCTGGCCGCACGCACAGCAGAGAGGGATGGCGCACAGTCTATTATTAGCCAACCTACACGACCAATTGCCTACAACGCTACTACCCACCACCCCTGTACCCCAGTCGCGGCGCCCGTGTTCGTGTTGCAATTTCACAGCTACTCAAAGTTGAAGTTAATTGAAGAGCTGTGAGTTCAATTGTGTGAGTTGCATTTTAAGTTGCATTCTCAGAATCGGATTCTCACACATAGCTCGTCGCAATAGTTGTAGCAGCTGTGAGTTTAAAACTCGCAGCTCGACAAGTTGTCGAGCTGCGAGCGTTTACACTCACAGCTGCTAAATGTTGCGACGAGCTGTGAGAATGCAACTCACAGCTGCTTGAAAAGTTGGAGCCTCTTTCACAGCTCCTTACAAAATGTAGGAACACCCTTTACCCGCACAGAGTCCTCAACGCCGCCAGCGCGCGCATGCTCCGCGTCTCATATGGGGTCATGTAAGGTGTGTGTATTCTGAGCGGGCAGTAACAGTGCCGTAGCACCGGGTCGCATCTGTCGTGTTAACGTTCACGGAGCGGTGCTGCGGTGTCGCAGCGCCAGCGCAGCCCACACGCGCGCGCACGCGCGCGCAGGCGCACGCGGAGGCTGCCGGGGAGCGACTTGCAGGGGGGATGCGCCTCCGAGGCGGCATGGGTGCGGGTGCTTCTGCTTTGTCCGAGAGCTCGACGCAAGGCCACCTGAGCGTGCCACCGACGCTTGATCTGAAGCCTCATGACTTTCGCGAGCTGTGGCACGAGAAGAAGAGCGCGCACCTCCAAGGCACGCGCGAGTGGGCCTTTGCCGAGATCCTCAAGTGGCTCGACGACTCGGCGTCGCCTCAGCTCTTCTGGCTAATGGGTGGCGGCGGCACCGGAAAGTCGGTGCTAACGGCTGAGCTCCTAGACCGTGTCATCAACCGTACCGTCGCCTGGCACTTTTGCCGCCACGACAACCCGGCGCAGTCGGCGCCCGGCTCGCTGCTCCGCAGCCTGGCCGCTATGCTCGCGCATCGGCTCCCGGGCTACAAGGAGAAGCTTGAGGCCACGGGTGTGCCAGGGGAAGCGGTGGACGACCCCGCGGAGCTCTTCAAGGCGCTCTTCGAGACGCCGCTGCTCGTCTCGAAGGTGCAGGTGCCCGAGAGGCCGCTGCTCGTCATCCTCGACGCGCTCGACGAGCTGCCCAAGGAGTCGCAGAAGCCACTGCTTGCAGTCATCGCCAGCCAGCTCTCTCGGCTGCCGTCGTGGCTCAAGCTCTTCGTGACGTCGCGTGAGGAGCCCCAGATCAGTCGGGCGCTCAGCAGCTTCAAACCCAAAGAGCTGCGCGCCGATGAAGCCAAGAACAGGGCCGACGTCGAGGTGTACCTGCGCACGATCGCGCGTTCGTACATCAAAGGCGAGGCGACCATCGCCGATATTGAGGCTGATGTCAAGCGCACGTACGGCATTGACATGAAAGATAAGCTTGCAATCCTGCAGAAGCCCATGGAGATGTCCAAGGCCATCTACGCCAAGGTGCGCGAGAAGGTGAGCGCGGAGGAGGGCTACAAGAAGCTCATCGCAGTGCCGGAGAAGCGCAATGCCGACCTCGTGCAAGTGTCGGACGATTTGCACATCGTCCATCTGAAGCAAGCGCCCGAGGCGCAAAAAAGGCTCGAGTTCCTCATCGCGGACAAATGGGAGGCGGACCCAAAGAAGGAAACGCTCCTCCATCCAGTCCCGGGGACGGCAAGAGAGTGGGTCGAGTTCGCCGACTCACCGGGTATCAAGTCTGAGCCACGGGTGTCTGAAAAGATGAAGAACGACTACGGTGGCCATGCCAA
>PJAB01000731.1:0-21509 GCA_002887195.1 Chrysochromulina parva | reverse complement strand
AGCAAATAGCTTGGTGCCCGTGTGCAAGCCCCCGTGCTTCTTGAGATCACTTCGCCTGAAGAAGCGCTTGTCGCAGCCGTCGTGCGCGCAGGCAAGCGTGTGTTCGGCAAATATCGGCAACGGACTATGCACAGAGTCCGGACTGGGCGGGCTGGAGACCGCGACGTACATTGGAGGAAGGACAGGCGAAACTCTGGGAACTGTAGTTCGTGTGCGAAACACCATCGGACAGAAGAATCTATCGGACAAAAAGAAGGGGAGGTTTTTAGGAGTTTTGGACTTGGTCATGCATTTATTCGCTCATTAAAACGAAAAAAACTGCATTACCAGCCCCAAAGAAAGCAAAGTCCAAATAAATATCCCTAAAATGAGTCCTTGAGTGCGAGCGGGAAACCCTGTGTTTTTGAGGAGGTGGAGTGGCTTCGGGTCTGATGTTTGACTTTTCCGTCGCCTTTGGGTACCCCTTTCTCGTGTGTGCGCTCACAGCCGGCGTTTAATAACGTGTGACCGTAAACAGCCTCTTTCTAGAGCACTCTGGATCATCATGCCGTGATAACATGCCGCGCATACACCTAGCTGAAACTCACCGAGACTGGGGCCGCGCCTGCGTCTCCGTCACCCAGAGCATCGGCTTCGGGTTTCGGGGATCGGGCTTCGCGATTGCTTCGAGGCTGGCGTTGTGAGCATCCATTCCAATGGCCGTGCGCTCTGCGGCGAGGAGCTCGTGCAGCACAGAGCGCCACTGGGTGAACGCGGGATGTTCCCACTGGACCGTGCCGAGTGTCATGTTGAAGTAGTAGTGTGGCAAGGTCGCCTTGGGGTCGCGCGACTTGCGCCGCTCCCATCCGATGGCAAGCGTGGGCGAGTGGTAGTCGCATAGTGCGGCTGAGGCGATCCACATCAGGTGCGCCTGCGAGAGCGGGTCGATCCCCAAGTATTGAGCCGTTGCCACGATGCGCCCGACGGGGAGCGGCATCTTGGACAGGAACGCCGCGCGGCGCGGCTTGGACTTGGTCTCTGCCTCCAGATTGATACGCATTGCCTCGAGCGCGCCGGGCGTGAGGTTGCGCATCTTTTGCACCATGCGACGGCGCAGTCGCTCACTCTGCATCTCTTTGGTCGTCTTGACTGTCAAGCTGTTGGCCACGCCCACCGGCAGCACTTTAGGGAATTCGTACTCTCGCCGCTGCGAGCCCGCCAGGAAGCAGTAGTAGTAGATGATGCCACTGCCAGGCTCCACAAACTCCATCCACGCCTCAGGGGACGTGTCATCCGGCTGGCGCCGCTTCAACGTCAGCTTCTCCGCGCGCTTGGCGAGCCGTGCGTACACGTGGCGCATCGGGTGCAACGCCACCTTCTCACCGCTGAGCACGTTCTCGAAGCGCAAGGCCTGAGGCGGCGTCGGGATCGGCACCGGGGCGGTCACGAGAGTGGACGCCTGACGATTGAGGGACGGTGGCACCGGGCTGGCGCCCACGACGGCGCCTCCCGTCGACCCCTTGGCAGACGCCGCCGTGGGCGCTCCCGAGAGGCCTGCGATCGGTTTGGGCGCCGTGTTGGGCGGTTCCGCCGGCTTCAGGGCGCCTGTAATGTACCGGCGCGAGCGCGCGCTGGCCGCGCCCTTGGCCGCCCCCTTGGCGCCGGCGCCGAAATGGTCGGTGGGGATCTCGCGAAACGGGTAGGGCAGCGGCGCACGCAGAAAGTGGATGACGAACGGGAGGGCGCCGAGGCCGGTGGTCTCGGGGCCGTCGCCCTCACTCACGCTCAGGTCGACGCCCATCTCGGCGGCGGCGCGCTGCAGCAAGGTCTCGTCAAAGATCGTCTCATCGAAGAGCACCAAGGGTGGGGACATTTGGATGGTTGCCTTCATCTGATTCCAATAGCCGCCCTTTGCGGCACCCGGCTGCGCGCAGCTCGAGAGAACGCGCGCAGCCTCGCGTGCCATCGACTTGATCGCCTCCATTTGGAAGGTCTCATCGCGCTTCATGTGCCGATGGTAGGCCACCAGCGACACCGAAGGCGCCCACGCAGGCACTTGCGACGGGTGCGCGGCCTTGTCAGCCTGTCGGAGCTTTTTGAGCACCTGTAGCGTGCCCTGGCACACATACTTGCGCCGCGCCGTCGCCTTTGACGAGACTTTGGGAGCGGTCGCCTCGAACGCGCGCATCCTCTGATCATGCTGACGTCGCTCGCGTAGCAACGTCTGCGTCACCTCGCGCGACACGTTGAACGAGTAGCCGCGCCATTGCTGGTAGCGCAGCTCCCTCTCCTTGGCCTTTTCGTCCGCCAAGGAAAGGGTCTCCTCGCTCACGGTGGGCGCGGGCGCGGGCGCGGGCGCCCCCTCCGCCTCGGCCTTGGCACCCTCAATGAGACGCGAGAGGCACTCCACCTTTGCCTCCAAGCGCAGGACCGCCTGCTGCTGCTCCTTGAACTCCTCGATCGCGGCCTCCGAGCCGGCTGCGAGCTGGAGCAGCCGCGGGCGCGCGGCGCGCTCGCGCTCCTTGAGCTCGATCAATCTCGGATTCTGGCACTGGCTGAGCGCCTCCTCCACACCCTCGAGCTTCCACAGCTGTGCCTGCGCCGCCGTCGCGACCATCTCCTTCGCCTGCAGGGGGCGAAGCGCCGCACGCGCCGCCTTCAAGTCCGCCTCAAGCTCAGCACGCCGATCAAAGAGAGTGCGAGCGTCGTGCACGATGATGGTCGCCGGCGCTGTGCTCACGCTGAGCAGCTCGACGAGATGCAGCTTCGGGTTCTCAATCCGTAACGCCATGTGCTGCGGCGCGTCGGAGAGGATCTTCGAACAGCGCCGGAAGGTGGCGGGGTGCGCCCCCCCTCGATCGCCGTCGCGCAGCATCTGCATGATCTCCTCCACCGGGCGCCCAGGTCCCTCGAGGACGCCCATCGTCACGCGAGACGTCTGCATACCGCCGTGCTTGGACGCCGCCAGCACCTCCTTGAACACGATCCGCGCCGCCGCCGAGCCCGCCTGTTTCTTGCCAGCGCCATCAAACACCGGGTTGAGCCCGCACAAGTCCTCGAGGTCCTCTTGCAGCCCCTGCTGCAGCGACTCGTCGTCCGCCATCGCGTCCACGGGCATCGTCAGGTGGAGCGTCGCGCTCGCCTCGACGCGTTCACGCGCCACGCGCTCAAGGGCGGGTAGCTCATGGTCAAGGTACGCCGACATCGCCTCGTTCTTGCGAGCGCCGTCGCGCATCTTGCGGAGCTCTGACTCTGCGCGGAGGGCGACCATCGAGTGCAAGCCCTGCCGCGAGTACTCCCCCTGGACGCGATGCTTCTGCCGCCGGTATTCGAATGCGTCGGCAGCTTGCAGCAGGTCGACCGCACCGAGCATCTGCGCACGGAACTTTGCGAGGTGCTCGTACTGAGCCTCGAGAGAAGCGCTGCGCCGAAGCTTGTCAGCTAACAAGTCGCGCCTCGCTTCGATCTCACGTGCGACTTTGGGGCTGTAGCGCGGAGGCGTCTCAATGGCCTTGAGCTCGACGAGCATCTCGCGCACCTGATGAGGGAGGCCATCAGAGGTCATCAGAGGTCATCAGAGGTCATCAGAGGTCATCAGAGGTCATCAGAGGTCATCAGAGGTCATCAGCGGAAATCAGATGAGCAGCTCGCGCACCGCCTCGAGCTTGACGATCTCGCTCTTGGCCGCCGCGATGGTCTCCTCGAGCGCAACGCCCGGGGCGGCGCTCGGCTCGCCCTGCTTCGAGACGCGCCGTTCACGTGGGTGGCCAAGTTCCTCTGCGTGAGGGGCCGTAGGCGTGGATCCCACGGGATCGAGCGATCCAGCCACGGCTCCAGCCGCCATCGTGGGCGATGACTGCTTGGCAGCTTGCAGACGCGCGCGCGCTGCTTGAGCCCGCTCGCGCTGCGCCGCCGACACGTCGGTCTCGCCGAGGCCCTCGGCAGCGGCGGCACCGCCGCGAGTGCGCGCACTGGCGGCGGCGATCGAGGACGCGCGGAATTGGGACGACTTGGTCTGCATGTGGATGCGATCGGGGTCGGAGGTCATCGGAGGTTCCGCCTCCATGTGGGCCGGATCGGGGCACCCCATGTGGGCCAGATGCGATCTCAACTGGCGCTCGTAAGCTTCAAGCTCATGCAACTCGCTGCCCGAGCCGGCCACCGCGACCTGCAACTCGACGAGCGCGCGCACCAAGCCGGCGAGCCGCCATACAAACATCGAGGGCGCCATGCCCTCCGGCAGAGCCAGCGCGCGCTGCGCGACGAGCGACTCGTGGTGCTCCTTGGCGCGCGCGATGGCGCCGCTTGCGTCGAGGGTGCGCAGGCAGCAGAAGTGGTCGGGTAGGCTACCCTCCCGCAGGCCTTCCCAGAACTGCAGACGGCCCGTGAGTCGCTCGTGCTCGATCTGCAGTGCCTCGTACTCGCGATGGTGCTTGGACTTGACCTCGTAATCGGACTCAATCGGGCTCAGTGCGAGTACGCAGCGCGAGCGCACCCCCTCCACAGCCATGCGCCACACTGACGGTGGACAGCCCCCGCCCTTGATAAGGTCCGTCTCGGCAGAATGCATCAGGATGCCCATCATGCGCTGCTTGAACGCCTTGAGCAGCAGCGTCGAGAAGGCCGCCTTGGCACGGTACGCGCGGCACACGACATCGGCCTTTTCGGCGCAGATTGGGTTGCGAAGGTCCTCGATGAGCTTCTCGGCGGCTTGGGCAAGTCGGACAACTTCTCTTTGGGCGTTCAGACCGCGCATGCGTGCTTGGATGCGCGCCGCCGCATCCGCTATCCGTTGCTCCTCCTCGTCCATCGGCTCCTGTGAATGCTCCTCATTCACGTACCCGATGGCGCCGGCGCGCGCGGCCGCTGGCGCTGTGCTGCGATCGAGGTGGACGCTGAGCGCTGTGCTGAGCGTGTCGCCGGCGCCGGCGCCCTCTTCGTGGGACTTTGGGTCGATGATGGACTGGACCTTCGCCATCCATTTCTTCTGTTGCAGCTCGCCGTTCTTGGCAAGGATGCGGGAGGCGCGGCCCCAGCGTGCGCCGGCCCGGGCGCCCTTGGAGCTGTGGGGACTCTTGGGAGAGGCCGGCAGCGGCTTGCTGGCGAGCTCATCGTGCTCACGACGGCGGCGCGCGCGCATCACGCTCACCTTCTTCCAGCGGCGGTAGATGGCCTGGACGACCATCGCCGCCCTGTACGCGCGGATCTGCGCGCGCGCGATCCAGCCGCGCAGCATGCGCCCGATACAACGCGAGGCGCTCGTGCGAGCAGCGAGAAGGAGGGTGGCGGCGCGCATTCGGCGCGCCAGCTCAACGTATCGGCCCGGCGCGCCGTATAGCAGCATCTCGAAGATCAGCCCAAGCTCGTTCTCGCGCGCAGAGTAGGGCGACTCGGGCAGCGGCGCGAGCCCGTACAGCTCCGCCTCGTGGAGCAAGAGTTCGTGCGCCGATTGCATGCGCGCGAGCTCGAGAAGGGAATGCATGCACTGCGGTGCGAGCAAATCGGGCTGCACGCCGCCCTCGGCCGGATTGCACCACTCGTTCACCTGCGTCGAGAACCACAAGAGGAGCAGAGGGTCCGCAGCGGCGGGCAGCGGCGCGAACGTAAGGTCTCCGCGCCCGATTGAGAGCAGCACGTTGACGCGGTCGAGGATGATGGGCGGGTACACCTGCCTCCACTCGCCCGTGGGGATGCGCTTGAGTGTCGGCTTGCCATACTCTCCCTGCCGTCTGCCGTAGTCGATCCGCTCGACAAGCTCGCACGTGGTCACCCTGTACCATCCGATCGCGTGTTGCAGACGCTCCTGGTAGGCCGTTGCCACGCTGTGCGGCAGGCGCGATGCGGCGTGGCGCACGCGCGCGAGCGAGTGGAGCAGCCCGATGAGACCGTCGAGGGACTGGTGGCGCCGCTCGAGCAGCGTCGTCACGGGCTGCTGGCGCAGCAGCCGCGGCGGCGCAAGGGACGCCGGATTGGATTCCCACAGGGTCGGCGGCGGCTGGCCGTCGCCCACGCCGCCGACAATGCCGTTGGCCGAGGGCATGCCCGAGGAAGGTAACGGATGCTCCTCCAGAACGTCCAACGCCGTGCTGGGCGGCGGATGCTCGTCCAGCTCGTCCAGCGGTGTCTGCATCCGCACGAATTTGACGCCGCCGCGGCTGCCAGGGCTGCCGGGGCCGCCGGCGCCACTGCTCTCCCCGTCGGGCTCCTCGTCGGGTGCGAGCCACGTCGTTTCGATGGGCATGAGGAGTTGGCGCACGTCTGTGTACAAGTAGGGTTCGGGCGCGTCACCACGGGCGCGGTACCCTCGGCCATGCCCGAGCACACGCACTGCGCGCTGCCCCTTGCGGCGCGCCCGCCCCGACTTGTTCACGGCGCCCTCGAGCTTCTGCTGCGTGTGCCGCGGCGACTCGATGGTGGGCAGTCGCGGCGACCCGAGGGCCGCCGGTGGCGGCACCTTCTTGGTCGGCGGCGGCCCGGCGAGTTCGCCGAGCGCGATCCCTGGGAACCGCTGCTGCAGTTGCTGCACCTCGTCGTGGCCGAGCATGGGCACGAGCGCTGAGAGCTGCTGCAGCGCCTGATTGGCCTGCGCCTGCAAGATGTACCGGTTGGGCCGACGCTCATTCATCGTCCGTAAATGCCCTTGCACGTGGTCATAGTTGGCCTTCTGGTGGCGCACCATCGCCATGTGCGCGTTCGTTCTGTTCAGCAGGGCTGTCGGGCCGAGTGCAACTTCGGACGCCAAAAGTAACCGCGGACGTCCCGCTTCTATTTTACGCGCGGGGCGTTATGTGACCACCAGTGCCTTCGCGTCGGGAGCGCGGGCGCTCGCTTTGCCGTACGAGCGACCGGCGAGTTGTGGAGCGCCGGTCGTTACGCTCGGCCGTGCCCACTCGCTCGCTGTTCCTTGACCAAGGTGATCCTATGCAGCGTGGCGAACGCCCAGGCGCATGCGCGACAGCCCGCCGCATGTGCCGGCACAGTCGTTACGTGAGAGCTCGATCCGCTCACTCATCGCTGTGCCCAACGTCGCAGGAGCAATGCCCACCATGGTGATGCCGGGCATTTGCGAGAAAAAGTCCCAGTTCATCTCCAAGCTGCAGCGGCGCTACGGCGGTGCGCGGAGCGCGCGCGCGCCACGGCCGCGTGCGATTGCGCTGGCTTGACTGCTGACGCTGTCGTGCTGATGCTCGCAGGTTCGTTCTGGGCGAGGCTTCCCATCCCGCCGAAGCCGGGCGCGTCGATCGAGGACGTGAGCTCATGGTTGACAGGAGTGGGCCTGCACCTGAACAAGGGTGAGCTCGAGAACCTGTTCCTGCACTACAAGGCGAACGCCGAGGGCACCGCGGTTGACTTGCAAACATTCATCGGCGAGTGCAGCGTGGTAACCTCTGGCACCGACCCAGTGTGGCTGCCGCACGAGGGCGAGTCGCCGTATGCTGCGCACCTCGCGCTGAGCGGCGTGTCGCACCTTGAGTTCGGCATTCAGGCGAAGCCGTTCCCGAAGCACTGGGGCGCGCCGCCCAATGCGCAGATGAAGGGGCACAGTGGCGTCATGCGCGACCTTCCGGGGGGCTACGGCAAGGGCAATGAGCCCATGTTCAAGTGGGTCAAGGAGAATATGACCAAGGACAAAGATACGAAGACCAACGAGCGCGGCGTCAAGCCCTTCCCGCTGGGCAACTACAGCCTGGGCAACACAGGTGTCACCCTGTAGGCGCGTACGGCGCACGAGGCGAGCGCGCGGTCAGGTGAGGGGCGCGCGACCGCGTCTTTCATCTTTGCCGGCGGTCTGAGGGCGAAGCGCGTTAGTGTGCAGCGCTGGCCCGAAGGCCGAACAGGCGTTCGCGAGCGTCGCGAATGTCGGAATTGAGAGAGAGAGAGAGAGAGAGAGAGTCTCTAGTAGCCACTTTGGCGCCCGCGCCCCCCCCCGGTGTCGCATGTTCCATGTGTTGAGACGCGAGGTGTCCCTCGGTCACACCGCCGGTCACCGCGGGGTCGGACCCGCCCGCCGTCGACCCCCCGGGGCGGGCAGCCTGGCTGGAGCCTGCCAGTCCCAGGGTGTCGCTCAAAGTTGTGTCTAATTTGTAGATTGTACACAGGGCCGACACCGTCGTGCTGCACACCGCCGGTACGACTCTACGCTCGGATCCGCGATCGGTGCGCGCGTCCTGCTCGGACGTCGGACCACGGACGTAACACCGCTCACACCGGGGTGTGCGCAGTGCGGCGCGCGACTTGACGCAATTCCGCCCGACCTCGACTGGACTCGGCGCCGGGCGCGATCTCGCGCCCGGCACAGCGCGGTATCGCCCAGCACCTCGCTCCCGCTGCCGCCACCCTCAGCTTTGCTTGCCTTGCCAGCTCTTGGCAACGGGCCCGTAGTCGTAGATGATCTCGCGGTGGGAGCTCCAGCAGAGCTTGATTGCCTCGGGGGTGTGAATGCCCGCGGAGCGCGGGTCACCCGACGGGCCAAACCAGTGCTGCTGCGGCGCACCCGTCGTGCGTGCGCGGATGCCAGCGTACGTGGTGCCGGAGATCGTATTCGAGAGTACCTCATGCAGAAAGTGCGGGTCGTTTGAGACGACGCCTGCGGTCAGGTGGTTCTCCATCCGGTTCACGAGCTCGAGGACGAGAGGCAGCTGCTTGTCGGAGTACGAGGTGATCACCTGTGGGTGAGGGTCAGATGAGGCCCGGATGCGGTCGGCAGAACGGTCCAAATTAGGAACGGTCCAAATTAGGAACGGTCCAACAGGGTGTTGGAGTCAGGGGTAGTGGAGTCATTCGGGGGTAGTGAAGTCGGGGGTAGTGGAGTCGGGGGTAGTGAAGTCGGGGGTAGTGGAGTCGGGGGTAGTGGAGTCAGGGGTAGTGGAGTCGGGGGTAGTGGAGTCGGGGGCAGTGGAGTCGGGGGCAGTGGTGTCAGGAGTGGTGGGCTCAGGGGTGCGGCTCACCTGAAAGGGTCCGAAGAGCTCTCTGGTCGCTGTCTTGAAGGACTCGTCGCTCGCCAAGATCGACTCGATCGGCACATACACGGCCGTTGGCTCGACGGCGCCATAGCACGTGGGGATGGTGTGGCCGGTGAGCCGCTTCCCGCCAAACGCGAGGTACGCGCCGGGGAGCGCGAGGCATTTCTTGAAGTGCGCCTCCATCTTCTCCGTCGTCCAAGTAAGCACAGGACCGATGGTGAGGTCAGCGAAGGATCGCTTCGCCGCCTGTGCACCGAGCTTACCCACCACGTCAAGCTTCATCCAATTGTCGTGAGCGATGAGCATCGACTGCGCGGAGCACTTTTGGCCACTCGCGGCGTACGCATCCTGGTCCGATTGCCACACGACGTAGTCGACCTCCGACGGATCGGGCCCAAGGATCTTCCAGTCGAATCCCGCGTCCTCGAGCTTCACCTTACCGCGCAGGTCGATGGCCAGTTTCTCCGCCACGCGCTGCGAGCCAGTGAAGAGGCACATCTTGCAGTCGCCCTGCACCACGATCTCGTTCATCACCGGCCCGTCGCAGTAGATGAAGTCGATGTCGGTCTTCGGCAGCCCAACGTGGTGGAGCATGCGGATGAACTGCTCCATCACGATGGCCACCTTTGAGTCCACCTTACACAGCGGCTGGTTGCCCATGAA
The DNA here is from genome assembly GCA_002887195.1 of Chrysochromulina parva. Taxonomy (NCBI): domain Eukaryota; phylum Haptophyta; order Prymnesiales; family Chrysochromulinaceae; genus Chrysochromulina; species Chrysochromulina parva. The sequence goes on along the minus strand of PJAB01000731.1, from coordinate 11,904 downwards.
GAGGGCCGAGCAGGTCTGGAGCGCGCAGATCTCGAGCGGGAAGTTGAACGGCGTGATCACCGCCACGCCGCCAAAAGGCATGCGGATGCCCGTGCTTGTCTGCCCAGTAAAGTCGCCCGGGATACCAAAGGAGCGCGCGAGGTAGCGCACCTGATCCGAGCCGTAGTTTTCCATCCACTTGCGTGTGACGACCGGCTCGCCGCGGCACTGCGGCGTCGACTTGGGCACGAGCCGCTGGATGAGCTTTGTAAAGTACTCGATCACCTCCGGCTTGCCAAGCTCCGCTGCCCCCTTGACCATCACCTCGCCGAGCATCGTGTACCGCTCCGGGTTCTTAAGCGGGTTGTGCAGCCCGGAGCGTGGGCAGCCAGCCATGCGCTCGACGTACGGGCCGATCTCGGCAATCGACGTGTCCGGCACTTTCACGAATCCCTCGCCGTTGAGTGGGTCAATGACCGTGCCCTGCTTCGCCGCGCTGCTCCACACGCCGCCCACGAGGTTCTTGCCGACAGCCGGCGTGGCCGCGCTCATGGCCCACGGGTCAACGGTCGCCCACGACGGCACGTAGCCGATGGCACGGCGCTGGTGCACGGTGCGCACGGTGCCCATCGCGCGGCGGCGTAGCAGCGCTAACGAGGCCATCCGCTTGCTTTCCCACTGACACCATTCTCGACGATTCTCGACGAAACGTCGTGTCGGCAAAATTGGTCCTGTTGAGGGCGTGCAGAAGAAGTCTTGTTCTCACGCGTACCATGCTATGCATGAAACGTGCCAGCGGCGCCACACTCTCCAACAACCATTGAGTGACACTGTCTGCGAGCTTACAGCTTTCCGGACATTCCGGAGCGGCCGTCGACCGTTGGGCTCGACTCGGAGTAAGATTAAGATAACCTGCTCGCAGACAAACTCACAAACAGCACGCGACACATCATCCGACCATTCACAACGCGCGGAGAATATGGCCAACACGACACCTGCCCGCTGCTTGCCTGTCTTTCTGGGCGTTGGGATGCGTCCATTCACAGCTGCGTCCATTCTCAGCTGGGGCTGGTCCAGCTGCCCCGCGCCTCACAACAGCGGCGGCGCCCGGGTTTCGGCCGATAGTCTTCGAGGCCGCCTCGGCGCCTCGGGTGTGTGTTGCGCTCAGAGCGCGTCGAGGTAGGCATCGGGCACGACGCCGGCCTCCTCCATCTCCTGCCGGATGGCCGCCTGCGCGACGGGCGTCTCAAGCCACTTGTCCCAGTGGTTCTCTCCCTCGGGGTCGCCATTGTCGAGGATCTTATGATCCTCGAGAGTGCCTTGCCATTCCTCCTTGAGGTCCACTTTCAGATGGAGCTCACGAAGCGCGGCCTTGGCGGCGTTGTGAACGGCACCATCGGGGTGCGTGCCCATCACCTGGCGCAGCGGCGCCTCCACGCCCAGCTCGACAAACATGGCGATGTGCTCCGGATTGCGGCTGATGAGGTTGCGAACCGCGAGCGGCCCCTTGCCCTGCATGCGCGGGTTGCTCACGTGCTGCGTAAAGGCCTGCACGATGGCAGCGAGGCCGCCCACCTCGGCGATCGCCTCGCAGTTCTCTGGCTGGCGCAGGGACATGGCGCCCAGCGCCGACACCGCGTCCGTTTGCATGCTCACATTGTTCGGATGCAGATGCATCGCCTGCACGATGGCCACGTGCCCATGGCCATCAGAGGTCATCAGAGGCCATCAGAGGCAATCAGCGGCAATCAGAGGCAATCAGCGTACCTGCACGATGGCCACGTGTCCATGGCCGGCCACGATTTGCTGCTTGCATGAGTCGTTGCCGGAGATGCTCGCGAGGAAGAAGCACGCCTGCTTGGCGACGGCCGCATCGGTCATGTGGGCGGCGAGCGCGCCGATCGCGAGCGGCAGCGACTCAAGCTCCGCGAGTGCCGAGCAGATCTGGTCCGTGACGGCCATGCGGGAAAGGGTCGCAAGCAGCTCGGCGAGGTGCGCCGGCGTCTCAGCGTACTTGGGATCCTTGGCGGCGTTGAGGAGCACGGGGAGGAGTTTGAGCTCGACCGCCGCCTTGGCGTGCTCGAGCCCCTTGGACGTGCGCGCGCGCGCGTCGTCCGAGAGCGTCGTCGTGCGCAGCGCAGCGCACGCAGATAGGAAGGTCGCGGGCTGGTCGATGAAGTGCTTGAGCGCGGGCGCGATGATGCGAAGCAACTTGGCAGAGGCTACGAACTGCTGCCGGTGAGTCTCGTGCACGAGCATGGCGGCGCGGCATGCGAGGAAGCCCCCGCGCGCCACGCCCGCATCCTCCGGGTGCCGGCGCAGCAGTGCAGAGAGGGCAGCGATGCCGCGCACACCCAACTGCTCTCGAGCCTCCGGGTCGCCAAGCACAACGGCGAGCGACTCGAGGATGGGCGTGAGCGCGGCGGGCGTGTGCATGACCGCGAGCGCCGACGAGACAAGCGCGTCCACCGCCCCCTCGAGCACGATCAGCGCCATCGCCTCCTTCTCCTTCTGGAGCGCCGTGCGGATCTGCGCCGCCGCCTCGGCGAGTGCGATGCTGCGCTCGGCGTCCACGCGGATGAAGTGGAGCTTCATCTTGCCGCCGCCGAAGGCGAGCTCGAGCTCCTCCTCCTCGCCCTCGTCCGCCGCCGTCTCGAGCGCCGCCTTGAGCGCGCGCAGCCCGACGATCACTGCCGGGTCGTCTGACGGATCACCGCCCGGAACGCGCTTGACAATGTTGGAGAGGTTGACACCCTGCGACTCGAACTGCTGGATGGCGTCGGCAAGCGCCTCCTCGGGTTCCATCGACAAATCATCGACGTTCTCCTTGACCACCTCGTCGAAGGTCTCCTGCGAGATGCGCGCGTACAGCGCGGACTCCTTCTTCTCGTCCGTGTGGTAAGCGCCAGCAGTCGGGCGAAGGCCCATGGCGAGAGCTAGTGAGTGGCAGGTGGTGCAGGTGGTGCAAAGGAGCCTGTGAGGCGGCAAACGTACGGGGCTCCAGAATTAGTGACGGGCCAATCGAGGCGGACGTATCAGTGGACCGATGCGTCGGCGCACTTTGGGGTCGGAGCTTGCCGTTGTCGTAGACGCCTTGCGGACGGCGCGAGTTTCGATTCATTCAAATGGTTGCGAGCGACTGCGTGCGTAAGTGCTGGAGTTCAAGGAGCGCTACATGTAACTTCATCATGTTGTTCGCTCCGCCACATTCCACAGCACACCGAGAGTGTTGTTTTTCCGCTCGAGAAGGCCCGCTTGGCTCTTCGTCTTGCGCTCTATCCGCTCGCTCGTGTCCGCTCGGCACCATGCCGGCAGAGCTCATGACCGTGCAGCGCTCGGAGTTTGCCAAGGAGCAGCTTGAGAAGGAGGCCGTCCGCTTTGGGCTCAACCCGAAGGTGAAGAAGCTCACGTCGGTTCAGATCAAGCTCCTCGAGCGCATCCGCGACTTGGACAAGGAGCCGTACCCAATCACATACCCGGGCACCACGCGCTCGGCTGAGCAGGTCGCTGCATCCATCGAGATGCACAAGCGCGTCAACCCCGGCTACGTCGACATGCCCTACAAGTGCTCAAGCCAAGAGCAGTTCAAATACTATCCTCCGCCAGACTTTTCGCGCGCGTACCTGAAGAAGAAGAGTGACTGCGACTTCCAGGGCTTTGCGAACGAGGCCATCCTCAAGCACGTCGATCTGAAGAAGACGAGCCACTGAGAGATAGAGAACCGAGAGTAGCGATTGCGCACAGGTCTTAGAGAATCGCCTTAGAGCGTCGCTCTGCGCGCCGCCAGTTGTACCCCGGAGAACCGTGTCCGGCCTCAACCTGTAGTCTACTGTTGGTGTTGTACACTGGTGTGACGAAGATATGAGTTGCATGAAACGAGCTGTCAACATGATCTATTGTCATACAAACTTCGAGTAGTTATGGGGGCGAGGCGAGCGCGTGCGCCGTGCGGCGCGGGCGGGCCGGGACCCGGTGCACCGCACCCACGCGCCGCGACTGTGGGTCTCTCTCCGAAACGTGCACCTGCAGATGCGACCTCATCCCAGCTGCGCGCATCCTTCCCCGACGGTGCAGGCCCGCCTAATTGCCGCCTAATTACCTCCCAGGCGATGGCCGCCGCCGCCCCATGCGTGGCCGCCAAATGCGTTGCGGTTCTGGCGCGCCTGCCGGTCGGCGGCACTGGCGGGCTGGTCAAGAGCATTCGCGAGGAAGGCGGGCGCCCGGAGCCGATAGCCTTGGATGTCCTCGAGAAAGTAGTACACGTGCCCACCGAAGATGCCGATCAAATCGGGAACGGGCGATCCGCCCATGAGCTTGTGGATGGCGCAGAGCACCCACGGGAAATAGAAGGCCTGCACGTTGAACAGGCCGAAGATATTGATGACCTGCTCCGAGTACTCTCGGCTCCAGAGGTACACGATCGCAGAGAGCATCGACTGCGAGAGCAAGGGTACTTCCATCCCGAAGAGCCACACCACTGCGATCATCACAATACCGCTGATGGCCATGAACCAGACCATGTCGGCGGTGCGGCCCTCGAAGCGCTTCTGCTCGAGCTCGCGCCCATAGCGCACGAGGAAGAACATGGAGAAGACGAATGGCAGGCTGAACTTTCCGAAGAAGCAGAAATTGGTCACCAGCCGCCACAGTTCCAGATTGTTGACGATTGCTCCATACTCGAGAAAGAGGAAATAGGGCGAGAGGAGGTCCATCTGCACAATGATGGTCGTCCCCATTGCCGCGGTCATGTAGGCGCGCGTGACGGGCTTGAGGTTGCGGTACCACTCCTCGGGTCCTTCATCGGGCATCGCGTCACACTCCAATGCGCACTCACTTGCGAGCGTTTTGCGAGCGAACTGTGAGGGCCACGTCACGATTGCGGTTTGCAGTCTATGGCTGTTCACCGTGGCGGCGATGCTGCTTACAAGTAGGACTCAGGTAGGTGAAAACTCTCCATGTAGATCGCGTGAAGGCGAAGGGAAACGTCTTTATGTGAGTCGCCATTTTCTCCTCAATGCCCTCTTCGCTCGCTGCCCTCTCTCGCTGCCAAAATTGACACCCACGCCCAAACCCCATACGTTCGAAGTGTCTCCGATGCCGTTCACACCATCTCCTTCGTCCGTCTTCCCGACGACGCGGTACAGCATCACCTCCGAGAGCAAAGACGCCTTTCATTGGCAGGAGCCTGCTCCACCCGCAGTGCCCTTCTACCGCAAGCCTGCAGGGTCTGCGCCGTCGCCGTATGTGCCTATCGCTCCGATCACCGTGCTCGGCGAGCTCGAGGTGCTCAAGCAGAAGCTCAATGCGCTGCAAGCCACCGTCGAGGCCGCGCCGGCGGCCGCGCTGGCAGATGGTGGTGCGCTGCCCGCCGACGCCGACGGGCAGGTGTGGCAAGGCGCGTCGTACGACTCATTTGCGCAGTATGCGGGCGAGGCGGCGCGCGTGCGCAGCGCTGGCCGCCTGGCCTTCGGCAGCGATCGGATGAAGATGGACGTGAGGCCGGCCGCCAAGGTGCCAGGCGAGGGTGTCACAGGCTGGCGCTACTGAGGCGGCTCCGTACACTCGACCAGATGTGTGCACATCGCGAGGGCGCGTGTGCCCGTGCACATGGCCTGTGAACTATCAGCTTGAGGGTCGTTCCAACGGCGCCCGTGCACGATGGGTTATGTGTGTCTGTGACTCTGATGTGCGCAATGGATGTGCGCTGGCGCGCGCACGCCGCGGGTGCATGCGTCGATCGGCCACTTTGAGACGCGGCGACGCGCACAATCAGCAGGATTAGTCAAGCTGCCCCGGATGCGTGTGTATGTGCGATGCATGAAATTATATGTGAGAATCTCTCAGGCTATCGAGACGCGCAGCTTCGAGCGTTCAGCGTTCAGCTCGCCTTTCATTCACGCGCCGCGGCTAGTCCGGTACTAGCGGACTACACGCCCGCCGTCCGGCCGTCGGCGGGGCGGGACCGTGACCGTCGTGACCGCGGCAGTAGGAACTCGAGCGGACTACACGCCCGCGCGTCCGGCCGTCGGCGGGGCAGGACCGTGACTCCGTCGTGACCGCGGCAGCCGGCACGGGCTCTGGACGAGCGCAACCGAACCGCGTCGTTAGGCGCACGGGCTCGGTAGCGATACCCGGAGCAGGCCGACCGAGTCTTCTTGTCGGCCACACCAGCTGAGTGATGCTCCGCAGCGTCGCAAATCCGCCTGCGAAATCGGCTCCACCAGAAACCTCAAGGTCCTTGACCATTCGGCGTCGCCTGAGGACGTATGCATCTCCTGCAGGAGGAGCTCACGCCCCTTGCCGTTCATGCGGCCGGGGTCGGCGACGATGCACGTAGCTCCTTCGCTCACAGCGCGTGCCACGCATCGGCCCACTGCGCGTGCAGTCGCGGCTTCATACAACAGGTCCGCACAGACCAAGACCGTCTGCGGATCGCAAGGTTCCCATGGCATCGGAGCGTCTGAGAGCAGGTTCGAACGCTCAGTTCGTAGGCGAGGCGCGCGGAGAGCTTGGTGATCGAGCGCCGCGCATGCCACGAGGTCGAGTGCGAGCGGCGACCAATCGCAGGCTAGCACCTCATTTGCTCCCGCTGCAAGTGCCGCAAGGCTGGGCAAACCTGGTCCACATCCGAGCTCGACCACACGCACCCTCTCCGTTCCACAGCGCCTGCCAACTTCCTCGACGACGTTCCTCGCAGCCACGTAGGAAGACGGCCACAGGCACGCTCCATACACGTCGCTTTCACCAGAAGCACGCTCGTGTTCGAGCAGCAGCCGATCGGGGTCTGCGGCCTCATAGACATGCACAGGGCCGCTGAGTCCCTTGAGAGTGATCGAAATCTGCGACACGCCTGCTCTGACTGCCGTGCCATGCACCGTCGTAGCCACACCAAGTGACAGAAGGCTCTGCATGTTGTTTTTGGGCTCTTTTGTTAACAGTGAAACAGGACACAGTGAAGTGTGTTGTTTTTTCTTCGCAAAAGCGCGATCATAAGCACTGTGAATGTGAATGTGTGCGGTTCTTGCACACACGGGACAGACACACGGATCACACAAACACAAACGACCCCGAATCGACTCACCGTCGCACACGCACACGACATGGGCACGCGCGCCACCGGCCCGCTCCCGACACGGTCGACACGACCAGTCGACTCAGTCTGTCAGTCACAGTAGAGAGTAGACTAGTGTGAACATGGCTGCCGTTTTCACTTTGACTTTCTCTCAGAACAAAGCGTACGCCCGCGAGACCCCCACACGGGTCCGCGGAGACCGCGCGGGTGGGACAATTGGGGTGTTGCCTTTGGGGATTGGGGTCACGGGGTCTGGCGGAGGTTGACGCGGACGCGTCCGGGCGGGTCTACGCCATATCAGCAGGAGAGACGGTACGGAAGCCGGGACGGCGCCAACTATCAGGATCCGCTGTCTTCGGTGTGTCAGAATACCGGATTAGGCTGCTGTTGATTAAGCAATCCTTCGGACTCTGCTCAGACACCGTAATGATAGTACCTCTGTTTTCTCGGCTCAGGTGATGCACCGGACTCAGGTGATGCACCGGACCTCAGAATCACTCTATGGCACGCCAGGTTTGCTGTTCCATGAGATTGCTCGTCATAGGCCCATGTTAAGCCACCACAGTGCGCTGACCATAGGGCCGCCCTGATGCGTACCACGCTTCTTCACGTCTGCTGCCATCTCGGAGATGGCTGCAGCAGACTTGAAGCTCGTCTGCTGGTGCGGCTGGTGCGGCTGGTGCGGCTGGTGCGGCTGGTGCGGCTGGTGCTGCTGGTGCTGCTGGTGCTGCTGGTGCTGCGGCACGGGCACCTGTAACTGCAATGTTTGTCCGGCGACGACGCCGAGCGGCACCTGGACGGCGACGATCTGGCCACCAACGTTTGCGTGGAAGACGCCCCCGGGCGGGACGTCCGGGGGCACCTGCACCATGTAGGCCAGCATCGGAAGGTCGCAGCCAAGGAGGGCGAGACGAGGTCCGTCGGACCGCCCAAGCAAGTCCTCGGGTCGCAGAGCGACGAAGAGTGACGAAGTGCAAGGACTGCGTGATAAAAGTTACTGCTTGGAGAGCTCATCGGCAAAATGTGGGGGGCGGGCGGGGGTTAGCCATGTGTTGTCTGCCGCGCCGAGCTCTTTTTACGAATTTCGTTTTTACGAAACTCAAAGCCCACAATGCCCGACTCGGGTGCACCTCTCTTTGGGCTACGCTGGGTGCCGGACGAGCAGCTGCGGCCGCTGCGCTACCTTCCGGCCGCGTACCTTCCGGGCCAGTCGCGCGTGCCGGCGCAAGCTGGCGGCGGGGGCGGCAAGGGCGGCGACGACGACTGGTGGCGCGGCGCGACCGCCTCATCTTCGTCGCGGGCGGCGGCGTCGCCGTCGCCGTCGCCGGGCCCGGCGGAGGCGTCGTTCGAGGTCGCTGCGAGCTCCGCCTCGGCGCTCAAGCTGCAGCAGAGCGTGCGCGTGCTGACCCAGCGCCTCTCGGAGGCGCAGGAGTCGGTGCGCCAGAAGAGCGAGCAGATCCGATGGCTTAAGGAGATGACCAAGGACGACGCGAGCCGTGCGCGCGTGGCGCGCTGGATGCGCGGTCCCTTGCTGCGCGTCTTCCTCGCGTGGAAGCGCTGCGTGCGCGAGGCGGCGCTTGCGGCGCTCGACGACCTGCGCGGCGAGATCTCATCGGCCAAAGCGCGTGAGCACGAGCTGCAGGCTAAGGGCGATGATCTCTCACGCGATCACGCGGTGCTGCAGGCGGCGCTCGACCACTTCTTCGACGCGGCCCTCGCCAATCGGGCCAAAGCGCGCCTGCGCGTGTGCTGGCGCCGCTGGGCCGTCACACGCCTCGTGATCGCGAGCGCAGCCGGCGGTTGGTCGGGTACACGGGGGGAGGCTGTGCATGGGCTCACTGTACGGCGCGCGATGGCGGCGCGGCGCGCGCTGGCGGCGCTGCGCGGGAACGCGCGCCACGCCGGCGCGCTGCGCACCACCACGCTGCGCCTGCAGCGCCGGCTCACGTGGCGCGAAGTGCGCAGCGCCTTTCGCATCCTCAAACGGATGCAGCGGCGTGCCGACATGCAGGCAATGGCGGTGGGGGCGGCGCCGTTGACGATTCGGCAGCGGGCGGCGCTGGCGCGCTGGCGGCGTGAGGTCACGCGCGGGCGCCGCGTGCGCTCGATGTGCCGCCTGCTCCTTCCAGGGAGTGTTCGCCGCTCACTGCGACGCTCGTGGCAGTTATGGCTAGTGGAGGCATGGCGGCAGCAGCGCACGCTATGTATGGCGGAGGCGCAGCGAGCTCAACGGGCGAGCACGGAGCTCGAGGCGAAGCAGCGGCTGCTCGCGTCGGCGCACGCGAACGCGCAGGTCGCGCACGCGACTGCGAGTCTGTGGAGTGACGATGAGCTCCCGGCGATGCTCGAGAGTCTGGCACAAGCGGGCGCCGCCGCCGCCGCCGCCGCCGCCACCCCGGCCAACGCGCTCGCGATGGGCGACGCCGTGCACGGCGCGTTCGCGATTCCGACCGGCTTGAGCGGGGGGGCCGGCGTCGCGGATGCGGCGCTCGCGGCGCTCGCGGGCAGGCGGGAGGCGGCCATTGCGGCATCGTCGTGGCAGGGTACGCAGCTCAAGCTCGCACGCTGGTGCTGCTCGTCAGCATGCAAGTGCTCACCACGGCGCTCCACCCCTCTCCCCACAGGTACGCAGCTCAAGCTCACGTTGGCGGTGCTCGACTCGCTCAAGAGAGAGCTCGCAAGGGAACGCGCTGCCCTCGCGTCCGCCCGGGCCGAGGGCAAGCAGTATGACCAGGTGGCCGAGGCGGCCCTCACGATGCTCCAGCAGCTTCGGGAGGAGGGGTCGGGGCTGCACTCACGCCTGGCTCAACTCGAGGAGGCGAAGCTGCGCACCGAGCAGGCGCTCCTCAAGCGTGATGCGGAGCTCTATGAGAGCGGGCGCGCCCAGCACTCGGCCGCCCGTGCCCTCGGTGCGTCCCTCTCGCAGATCGAGGAGCGTACCCTCGCTCAGCTGCAACGGCTCGATGCGCGATGCGAGGCGCGAGGGCAGCAGGTGGCGACCCTGCAGGCTCGGGTAGTGAGGGCGACGCAGGCCGCACGCAGCCAGCGCCTCGAGGCTTGGGCGAGACAGCTCGCTCGGCCGCTTGGGGACCTAGGGCAGCTTTGACGCTCACCAAGGCGCCTGCGGGGACCTAGGCAGCCTGAGGCTCACCGCGGGGCAAGTAGCGACCCTAGGCCTGCGGACAAGCGACGCTTGGGTGCTCCGCTCCAGCGAGTACTCCAGCTCTCTCACCTTCAAATGCGATCCGCTATCATTATTAACGAAGGCCATGATCGGCGAGGAGGAGGAACAGGGGACCACCTGTCGCGTACGCCGTTCGGTCTGACACAATCTCACTACGTACGTGTGAGGTGTGGACTGGGGAGGGTGCCCGGTTCCAAAGAGGCCCCAGCGGGGGAGCGGGCGACCGCAGCGCGATCAGCTACACTATACACACGACATGTCTCCGGTAGATCATTGACAGTGTAGCCGTACCACACGCACGCTCCCGCTCCGATAGACGAGCGAGAGAGACAGAGACGCAGAGACGAGACGGCGACGCGACGCGGGCGTGATACGTCTGTCGTCTGTCGTCTCAACCCTCTCCTCCAACTTCTCCCTGTCCCTCGTCGCCTGTACGTTAATTGTAGCGCCCCGTTGAGCATTAAAGCCAGCACTCCCAATTCCACTGTCATTCGGTCCTTTACTCGGACCGAACACATCGACGAGATTGACGCTGACCGCGCTCCGGTTCTTATTTGGAACGGAGCGCGAGACGAAAATGGCTTTTTAATTTCTAAATTCCAAAATTCGGCAATTGCGCGTGTGAAGGAGCGAGAGTTTTGGAAGTTAAATCTCTCTCATCTCTGAAAACTCTCTGGAATGAAAAAGTGCCCGTCGTCAAAAAAGAACACTTGACATGCAGCGCCGCATCCTCCTCCTCGCCGCAACTCATGCTCGTGGTCTTCACCGATGCGCAGCCGGGAGTCTACTGGTCGATTCTTACGGGTTCGGAGTTTTGCTCGGTCTCGTCCGACGGCATGTGCATCACCGACGGCAGCGGAGAATATGCCGACGACGAGGCTTGCACGATCCGAGCGGAAGTGGCAATGTCTATCACCGCCACCGAGTTCGACACCGAGGAGTGCTGCGATTCGATCACGGTGGGGGCCACCGCTTACTCCGGCTCCACTGGGCCGACGAATGTGCAAGTGGCCGCCGGAACAGTCGTGGAATGGTCCACCGACGGTTCGGTTACCGGAGCGGGCTGGACGATCTGTGGCACCCAGCTCCCATCGCCATCTCCGCCGCCAACGTTGGTGACTGCCCGCAACGACCCGCACTTCCGTCTCCCGCATGGCGGCCGCGCCGACATCCGTGGCGAGGACGGCGCGATTTACAACCTGCTCTCGGCTAAGAATGTCTCCCTCTCCGCCCTCTTCGAGGCCGCCGACTTCACGTGGTCCAAGCGCTCGGTGCACGGCACGAAGATGGCCGCTGCCTTTTGGGTGATCAGGACCTACTCCAACGACACGGTGACTGTCAGCTACACCGCCGCTGTACACGGCCAGGAACGCTACGCGATCGTGTCCGTCGTTGGCGCGGAGGCTACGGACAACAAACTGCACGTCGACGCGGCGATGCCCTTCAAGCTCTCCAACCTCGCGGTCACCCTGGTCGGCCGCAAGCTGATTGTCGAGACCGACAAGTGGCAGATGGCCGCGTCCGCGGACCCCTTCCCCTTCGCAATCCTCAACAAGGGTAAGGTCCTCATGAACATCGAGGTGACGCCAAAGTACGACGCAGACAAGGACGTGGTCGCGCCGCACGGCATCTTCGGCCAAGCGTACGACGACGATGAGATGGCCGTCAA